>JAOYSI010001234.1:0-14291 GCA_025775065.1 Hiodon alosoides
CCCCCCCCCCCCCCCCCCCCCCCCCCCCCCCCCCCCCCCCCCCCCCCCCCCCCCCCCCCCCCCCCCCCCCCCTGCTGATTGAGTTTTTAATCAGCATTGCGTGGCAATCCTATCCCTCTTTGACATTTAATCTTGGAGCTGAGTCAACCTCTGAAGGAAACTAAATGAGTGGAGAATTCATATCTCATTGAAATGTTTCTGTTTTGGTTACAGGTAAGGTGAGCTGACGATATGTAAATGTCAGAAAGTTTCTGCAGCAACTAAGCACATTGCGTTTATAGAACGATCGTATCACTGTCACCATTTCATCTATATGTGGGTAGATAAGAAAAAACTGACTGGCTGCAAAAAAATTATTTTATGTATCTCTTTATCTCTTATGCATTTCATAGTCATAGGTTAAATATGATTAGGCCAGGAGGAGGAGCCCGTCGGGGCAGGGATGAAACAACTAACTGAAGGTTGCACAATTAAGTGGCTCTGTGCCGGTTGCCATGGGAACGCAACCTGGCTGCGTGGATGCGGGACCTGAGGCCTCCGTCCATGCGTGACGATTGTTTCCAGGATTGGGGGGGATGCGCGGACAGAAGGGTTCTACCGGGCCCACGCCACTGCCCTCTCTCTCTCTCTCTCTCACCACAGCCCATGGGGTTGGTGTGTGGCTTTCCAACCCACGCGGGACTGCAATGGAATAATACCTTCTGGTTATGCCGAAGTCGACTGGAGAGGTTTTTTCAAAATTGATTTCTCCCAAACATTTTAGGGCAAAGAGAAATATACTTACATACATACTCTGTGCATATCACTACCGTAATATAAGTATAAAATCTTATTTAAATATTTAAGATTCAAATGAACAAGCGACATCTCACCGTGATGCAATGTCCAAGGTCAATTGAATAGTCAGTAGAGTGCAACGCTGGGTTTGGGTTAGTGTACTTTGCTGATTCTGACCAGGAGTGCACAGAGGCGGCGCACAATCGGCAGGGCTTCTCTTGGCTCAACACAAACCAGCATCTACTGTCGGCTGTTGAGAGAGATGTGCCTCTCCTCTAATCAACGCTTAACCTAACACCACAGGGCTGGAGTGTGTCATCTCGTAGCCCTCCACACACCAAGTGTCCAAAATTCACGGGCTCTCGCAAAAAAATGAGGAGCACAGACAAGTTAACAGTTAACTGTAACGTTCATGAACACTTAGTTATTTTGAGACGAGTAGTTTTTTTGTTGGTTTTTTTTTAAACTGCAACGCGAAACTCAGAAATCAACTACATTTGATATATATACAATCGTGGTTAGGATTATCGCATGGGTGCGCCTAAATCTTTGCACAGGGCAAAATGCTCGCTCTGAAGAGCCCTGCCCCACACTCGCCACAGGTGGACTTCACTCGCCACAGGTGGACTTCAAACCAGGAAATAGAGGTCTTACCCAAATTGGGCAGGATGTGGTGAAAGCTGAGCCAGGCGCGTATGAAGGGGTAGACTGAGATGAGCAGGCCTGGAATGAATAAGAGTGAGAACTTTTTTTTTTTAAACCGCTAGTGCACAGTACTTTCAATAATAAATGGCTACATCACAAGCCCCACCAAATTGACTTACACCAAGAGCTTTCCATGCTGCAATAAACTCAGATTCCCTATTCAGCCAAGAGAAGCTCTGCCCATTTCACCCACACCAGGCCAGACAGCACTGTCCAAATGGTCTTCCGCTGCTGTGCTCTACCAATATCAATCAGCTAATGAAGTCAACTGTATTTGAACCTACGATGTCCAGCTTACACGTTTGGTCCTATTCCCACTTTCAGTGGACATTATCTAGCAGTAAAAACCTTGAGTGGATTTGATCTTGGCGAGCCTGTCGCTGGCAATCCTGGTCCTTCTGAAGAAAACGTGTTCTAGTGTCATCCGTTTCTTGAATTTTGCCCCCAAATTTCTTGGTCACGCTATCTACTGGCAGTTTTTTTGGTTTTTCATTTATTTCCGTGGATCTGACAGACAGCCTCATGGCACCGGGTTCATGATTCTGGCTGAAATGGCAGAAGTTGGGTCCAACTTCCCAGCGCAATCTTCTGCAAGCTTGCTAAAACTTCAGAGTGATTGATTGCTTAATTTTGTGCTACAGCTCCTCTTGCTGAACCTTTGTTGAGGAATGCCAGAATCCCACCTTGGGGCAAGGGGGTGGTGGTGAACCCAGTACCCTCAGCAGTCTCCATCATAACACCTTCATTAAAAAAAACAACTAATGATTACTTTTGCAGATTAGCTACAATAAACTCATAAATTATAGAACAAAATGAGACACTTTTTAAAGATGCATACACTCCAAAGAGAAGCACTAGCATCACATGCTACCTGAGGGTCTCTCATTGTGTTCCCATTTCACTGCTCTGCAGTCACTATGGCTCAAGTAGGCTCCCACCACGGTTCACCTTAGATTTTAAAAATAAAATAAAAATACAAGCTTTCGCCAAAGGCAGAAACTGCCCAGATCACTTCCAGTTCTTCAGGGGGCATGTTCCCAACCAAGGCCGTCGGAATCCAACAAATCTGCTGAAAGCCCGCAGAGATCTGCCTGTAAACACTTACAGCCAGAAACTGATACGAGAGTTCGGGATGATATCACTAAACTGGACCTTCTAACCAGGTTAGAAGAAAAAAGAACTTCTGTACTAGTAGTACATTTGAAAACAACCTGACACAAAATATTTGTGTAATAATGAACTATAATGAACAAATCTCTTTAGGCAAACCAAGACCCGGTAAATTACTTTGAAATAAAAATGTTCACAGGGAAAGAATATTGACCTCTTGAAACTAAAAAAAAACTAATTATTTTCATACAAAAGAAAAATGTAAATAATTAACAACATACTTGCATTGACTGACAGGATTCTGGCTCCTAGATGATGATGGGGTGTACATCTAAAAGTTCCTGTCATGTTTTGGCTCCTAGAATCCACAAAAGCCCTGTCTACATTACCTGTTTTCCTTGTCACCAGTGTTCTAAGGTTACATGCCCGGATCAAATGATTAGCCATCCGGTTATGTTGTGGATGGAAAATACCACGGGCTGTTGAACTTTCATTCAGAGAACCTCAGCATACTGGCTCAGCTGCTTCAGACAGCCAGGCTTTCACTGCACGTCTTCTGAAAACCTGTTTGATTGGCTGAAATATGACTCTCTTACTTTCCCATTTGAGCAGCATTCTTAAAAAAAAAAAAAAAAAAAAAAGCATTCTTCCTTTTTCTTGAAAACAAAAACAACACAATATCCATTCATACCTACAACACCTATTTGCAGACTGTTCACAGACAGAGACTGGGAAGGGGAGGAGAACATTTTTTTTTTGCCTCTGCAAATGATGCACAATTGTTACATACATTTCAAATGACCTGGCTAAGTCAATAGATCAACTCCTCCGGCGCCCAGGCGGACCATTATGCAACCTAGACACCCTATTCCCCCTGCCAGCTTCACTCACCCAGTCCCCCAGCGCCCAGGAAGATGCCCCCCACCGCGTCGGCGTCGCAGTCCCGGGACACCCCGATAATGATACACCCCGCCACGATGCTGAGCAAGGCGGAGCCCACCCGCAGGCCGTGGAACTCCCCAATGCTGACCGCGTTCATCCAGCAGGAGGCCCCTCACTGGCTCCTGCCTGCTCCGGAACCACCCACTGCGCCACGCACCTGGGAAACTAGTGAACAGCAGCTTCTGCAACAGCGCAGCACCAGGACCAGGCTCTCACTCCCACTGTGGCTGCCTTCTCAGTTCTCCTCATGCATCTTTAAGGACAGGGGGTCGGGTTTCCATGCAATAATTGATCTCTGATTTCCATGGGCTCAGAGATGGACAAAAATACATCAAAATGTAGTTTTGACGCAGAATACTCAAAAAATAAATGCATCAAAATAAACTACAGCATTGTATTTAGAAATTTTTTTATTGTAATTTGGGTTATTTCTCAACTTTTTCTATGACAGTCTGAGGCAAATCATTACCTCCCCTGATGTTTAACACATACCCGAGACTATTAAGATCAGTAAATACAATTTTCTAAAAGCAATAAAACAGGGTCTGATGCACTTGTTATTTTTTTCCATCCACAAATACTGCATAAAAGCTGATTAAAACTGATTATAAAAGCTGATTCAAACTGGTTAAAAAAGCTGATTCAAACTAGTTTAAAAAGTCTGTAAGGCTTAAAGATTGTCCTGGTAAACAACAGCTCAACTGGAGCTGATGAGGGAATGACTGTATTAAGCCTCGCAAAAAGGCACTTTAACCAGAGGGTACTCTTCCATAGACCCAAGGAAGAAAAGCCCTTCCTTGGGTCCTTTACTGAAATGCTGCCTTGCTGAGTGTAGGCAATTCCAATTATTCAGCTGCCACCTGGCCACCTGGCCACCTACTGCAGTGTCAGAGAACACAAAAAAGTAATCATCTTCCTCTCCAGGTTGCTTTGAGGCTGCCTTGCTTTCTGATAGATGTTTCTGAAGTTCTTCCGCTGAGTGGAGGCTCAGCTGGTGGATCTTCATCTTTTCCCCTGCCAATCCAGATGGCAACCAACTCATCTTATTAATATGGGTGTTACACAGGCCAAGATGGCCACATTGACCTCTGTTTTCGGATCAGGAAAACATCGGAATCTGTTCTCGAAAACGGACTAAAATGAGATCATTTGAGATCATTTTAAATACAAATATTGACTCAAGTTAAACACTTAAAAGCCGTAGTGGAACAAATACCCACAGACAAAGCATCCTGTAAGGACCAGGATTGAGTATCCATGATCTGGACGATCAGTGGCTATTTTTCAGTACCTGGCAGATGGAGATTTGTCATTATCTCAGGTACTTTCTCTCTCAGAAAACAGATTCAAACTATAGAGCAACGATTTCCACTGTGTTGGAGAAGATGTGGTCAACTGAAAGTTTTTCACAAATAAATAAATAACATCTGCACTGTTTTTTGGTTTTCTTGGTGCATCCCATACGGCAGGGCAATGTGCAATTGAAGAATTGTTAAATTGGGAGAGTACAGAGAAATCCCTCATTGCTTGTTCATTGCAATTTCTCAAGCACCTCCGATTGCAGCCACTTCAAGTGAGTTTTAAAAATTAGTTGTCGCACTCGATGAACCCAATACCACGTTTTTCATCCTTGTGCACAATAAACATTCAAACTGGACCGGGCCAGCTCCTGTTTGTGATACAATGCTGGCATACTCCACATCTAAAATTGCAGTTCTGTGCTTGTTGTGGAAGCTTGTTTTGGTTCTCAAGGGGGATCCTCCTTTTGTGGAGTGACTTTTTTTATAGTTTGACTTGGCCAGTACTGGAAAAAAGTGGTGTTTACTTACTTTAATGTTTGTCAATGTTTATCATTAAAAAAAAATTATATCTGTGTAACAATATTAATAGTTTATTAAAAGCTAAATTATCTAAACTAAAGAATAAAAAAAGTATTATAAATTCAGATTTCTCACATCAGCTGTTTCTAGAAAAAGAAAACGCTTTAAATCATAATCTACAACCCCAAGCTGCAAAATAACCGTTATGAGAAAAGTTAACAGGATGTATTTTGGAAATACACTTCTGTCTGAAGTATTTCCAAGCACATCAAATGACAAAATACACAAAACTAATTGAAAGACGTATTTCAAATACATTTATCAGAAATCCGACCCAGGCTTTTTCTCACACAGGGGAAACCTGAGATCTGACTGCTGCCAGTGGTGTCTCAGTCATTAGAAATGAATGTATCCTGGATCATCTGCAAACAATTCTGTAAAATTCAGTTTGAATGCTAAAATAGTTTTATCGATTAATTAACTCTTCACACGACCGTTTTCCCCCCATTAGAATCTATCTGGCCGAGCTACGCTGGAAATTAGGAGCACAGCACTTCCTGAAGACTCCCCAGCGATCACATATGTGCCAGTGAGTCGATAACCCTAATCTTTGCAGCTTGGCCTCTCACCAGGAGCTCATTACTGCCGAACCAAGCTGGCTGCCATTCAAGTCCTGTCATTTACATTCCCACTGCGCCGTCGCTAGCTGATGCCAGCAAAGAGGATGCAGGAACATTGGCGCTAAGAGGTTGAATCTGTGTTAAAGCGATCCCATTTCACTCTGAGGCAGTCCCAAGAGTCAGTGCACTGTGCCAACCGTACGAGTGACGCTCAGGTCGCCCCCTGGGGAGGGAAAAGCAGAGAGGTCGCGCCCTTGCGCGGTTCCTGATCTCCGGCCACCATTCCTGTTTTTTTCTGCTGTCAGGATTTGTGTACATGTTTCCATCCATGAGAAGGCTCTTGATTTGCAAATGGCGAAAGAGACACACTAACTGTGGGAAACCGTTTGCAGTACACCGTCCATAGGCTGGAGAAACACCTTTAACAATTGGGAAAACCTTCAATAACCATTACAAGGTAAATGCAAAGTGAACAAAAGCACCTTTAACAAAAAAAATATAAATAACCACACGCCTTTTTGCCTTCTTGGTGTTTACAACCGTTACAATTCTTATATGCAAAGAAAATAAATAAATCTTATCTCAAAGCACATGGTTAGAGCTATCTGCAATTTTTCCATGGTGATGAATAAAGAACATATTTGTCTCTATCCATCATCTTCATATCTGTGTTGGTATTCATTTTCAGTTTTCATGGCCTCAGCTACAAAATCAGTTCCCCTTTTTAAATAAACACTGAAGAGAAAAAAAAAACAGATAATTTCACTGCTATAGATTCCAAAGGGCAAGACTGCCTCCCCGCTATTAGCAGTAAAAAAAAAATACCCTAAATGTTTATACGGAGCATTGTTTAATCTCACCTACTCAGATAACACGCTAAAGTCTTGCCTTTGCAGTAGTAAGTGCGTCAGCAGTACGCCGGGCTCATTTCATGCAGTTGTCAGTGCTCTTCAGTAAAATACAGCTTTTGTCTTTGGATGGAATCACTTCGCAGATGCCGACACCCTGTGTGCCGTCTAAAAGAATTCCCTCTTACCAGTGCTGGAAGTGTTTCCTGACGTTCACCAAGAACTTCTTCGTAGAAGGACTCAATTGGCATGTTTGTGTTACTGAACGGAAAAGAAGAAAAGCTACAGCCACTGTTTTGACTGTACTTAAAGGGAATATGTGTAATTTTGCTTTATGAGCTTTCCTCTGGTGGGCCTGCGGCCGTGTATAAAGTATCTTGGTTGCTATAGGGATGTAGTATCCATGGCAACTGACTGAGATGCGGGTGCTTGAGAGTTACCTAAAGGTAGGTAACAAAGTGAAATGCTGAAGGAAATAATTAGCACATCTTTGTCTGGAAACTGCTTAACTGCTATACATATTATAGGTTTCCATATTCTGAAAACAGATTTAATACATTTAAAAGGGAAAAAATAACCAGTACCATCATAGGCTATTATCCTAGTGAAGATATAATTCGAATAATTGCTGTCTATGTGATAAAATAAAACACGATTGCCTAATTTGCTAAATATCAGCAGCCCACAACCAGGTGTATTCTATAGAAAGAAATCCGTTATAAATTTAGACGGATATGACAACTTGGGTGTTCTCCTATTGATCACCTCTATAGGAAACTCATCTCTAGTTTAACTCCACAATGGATGATCCACACAAAACGATATCACAATACTTTTCCTCTTATAGGTAATATCGCAGGTGAATTTATTGTTGGTTTTTAAAAATGACAATACATTTGACGTTTTTAGCCCAATTTAGCGTCTTAATAAAAAGCTTTTTTCTCTCTCTCTCTCTCAAATTTCCCCAGAGAAAATACACAAGTCACATTTATATTTTGTAATACGCGACTGGCAATGGCAGCTGTCTCACCAGCAACCTTCCGATCAGAAGAGCAGTTATTCAACCCTTACCGAAATACTACTGCGTGCATTTGTAATATTGCTGGTTTGCGACTTCATGGCAGTATTTTCTTGAGTTATGGAAACTTTGATTCGAGTCGAACTCTAGCTTCAGTTAAAGTCGAGATTGTCACCCTGACTTTAACGGAATCTCACACTGAACATGGGTGCCCTAATAACTGTAGAAAGTTTGGCTTCAATTGAGCGTTGTGAGGTCACTCTGTTCCACCGCGGAAATGAATCAGCGGCGTCATTATTCCGTAAAAGTACGGTAACAAAGCGCTGTAATATCGCAAAAGCAATACACATCACGGCCAGCTGCAGCCATTATACATATCACCGCTCATAATGGTTGCGTTGCACTGCCCACCAAGACGTGTCAAAATGCTACTGTTTTTTAATAATTACATATTAAATATACGTAATTGAAACAAGCGATTCATTGCGTTATGCGTCAGTTAAGGGAGCTTCTGAAAGTGAAACAGAAAGATTAAGAAAGGACAGGGAAGCAGGTGTTCTCGGCTAACAGGTAGTAGGAGTTGTGGGACAGATGAGCTGAGGCGCTGGTAACCTTCAGCTCCCCGAGGGCACGTTGGAGAGCGACTCACAGCGTGACTGTGAACCCCTCTAAAACACAAGCTTCCATGTGCTCTCTGAGCCTGTTTGGGTTAAACAGTAATACAATTTACTGTAAAAACACATTTTTTTCAAAGACAATTGTACAACATTCTACAAAACTCTAATGAACGAACTGAAACGTATTGTTTCCTACAAATAAGAGGTAATTCACTTTTTTTTCCCCATCGTTAGATAAAAACACAACTAATGGTAATAAAACCTAAACAGAGTGACAACCACAGACAATTCTTCTAGAAAATCCAAAAGAAGAAGGATGTCAACTAATTACATATCAAAGAAAATTTAGAATTCAGAATTCAGGCTGCAAATTGATTTAGAGCGTTCTCAGGCTTGAGGTCCATGTGACCAATTTAAGACCCCAATGACTATGTCAGCTTCTCTTTTAAACTCTCATTAAAACTGTATTTGCAGTTTGAACATGAATACTTAAATCAACAACAGTTTTCCCACGGCATATTGTCTCCTCACAGTTAATCAGACTTTCTTTAGAACAGCACGCTTCACAGCAACGTTCGTAGAGTGTGGGAGAGAAATGACTAACCATGACATATGACGACATTAAAAAGGTTTGCTGATACGAATACATCCTATCGAAAAAATATATATTAAAATATAAAAAATTCTGAATAAACGTAGGCCATTGTGCATGAGGTGATCTATGTATTTTTTTAAGAAGTACATTTAATTTATACCTGTTATTTTGCTAGACCCCCCCTGATATTGTTGTGATTATTATTATAATTTTTATGTTTAATCTAGCTGATTTTAATCATCCGAGCAGTCCTCACCAGCCTATTGAATACAGACTCTGATTTTGATTGAAGTTGGGTACCGTTCTTAAGGTTCGATCAGATAGCAGACTTTATTGTGACTTTTTTCTGAATCCATTGTGTCTATTCACTGTGATCTGTGGTGATACTCCACAATCTGCCCTGAGAGCAGATTTAGAGCATGTGCCACTGAAAAAACAAAGATGTTAGAATTCCGTTTCCTTCACTGTGCCCTGTGGATGGCGATGTTGAAACATGGTGGCATAAGAACTATTGTGACAACAAACAGCAAAGATTGTTTAAATTTTTCAATTTTTAAGTAGTAATCTTCAAACAGGAGCTAGCTATTGTACTCTTTTCCAGCAATCTTTGGGTGGAGGGGAAACAACTCACAAATTACACCAGAGGACCAGGCAACCACATCAGAACAGTGCCCCCAGCTGCCCCGTCTTTTGTAAACATTGTGGAATAACAAGCGTCTTTTACTCCTTGTACTCCAGACATGTTATAAAAAAGTTAATATAGACAGCCGAAAAGGCCACCGAATAGGTGATTGAGACGATCACTGCAAAGGCTAGGAGCATTGGAGGATTGAAAAGTCTGATGCTAATTGGCACGGGTATGTTTATTTTAAAACTCTGCATGCTTTTTTCATAATCAGCATTAAACTCTAACTGCGTTCATCCAATGATGGCAGACTTTGTTGAGGCTCCAGTTTTATTGGAAACAACAGAACCAGGTCATCTGCATCGAGCGGGAATGGATTTCACACACAACTTCAGAATCTGCCAGAGTGAATCCAGAGGAGGCAAGCAGCTCCAACGCTGGGTTTAATGGGTTAAATAAACATTTTAAACAAGTCTTTTATTCAGACTCCATTCTTTACATGCCCAATAGATAGCCCAACTTACATCTCCCGGGGCGTATGTCAGTTTTATGACATCATAAGCATTTACCACTTTACCACATTTATAGCACAGTGGTTTATTAAATCAGTCTCTTTTTTCTATGAGACAAGCTAAATTTTCATTCCTGATGTGGACATTTTTCATCATGCATGCGTATGGTGGAAAAATCCCCATTACTCAACAAACTATGTCTGATATCACAGGCAATAAATGAGGTTTTGATTATATAACAAAATGCCGGCCCCGGACTACAGATTCCTCTGTAGTTATTGGGGAAGGATCTGTCTCCTTTCTAATTTATGGGGGTTATTAGTCCCTGGCTCCAGATCTTGGGGGAGCATCCTGCTTTTAACACTGAGTTATACATTTCTAATGAGGCCGCTGTCAGCTGGAGGCTTCTGTGTTTTGTATTCGAGTTATCCAGAGGGATTAAGCCGTTCCCCCTCCACATGATATTCTCTGAACCATTATGTTTCTGGGTGATAATGTTCATATCAAAGCATGTTCCGCGAGTCATCTTATTAAATAATTTACCATTCTGAAAAAAACTAAACTGACTTTGAAATCTCTCAAAAAGAGGTTTGTCCTTATTCGCTGTAATGGTTTTCTCCAATGTTGTAATGTTAATCAGCAACCCCTGATTCCTGCCCAATTTTAATATGACTGGCTGTGATTCTTGCTAGATTATTTAGGGTCCCTCTAGCACTGGCCTGGTGATGGTCTGGGTCTGGTGATGGCCCAGGGGCAGAGGGTTTGGAGATGGCCCAGAGGCAGAGGGTTTGGTGATGGCCCAGGGGCAGAGCATCTGGTGATGGCCCAGGGGTAGACGGTTTGGTGATGGCCCAGGGGCAGAAGGTTTGGTGATGGCCCAGGGGCATGAAGGGAATGTGCCATTGGCTGCTCGGTTGGCAAGCGCCAGGGTTTCAAATTGCCATTTGTTTGAGCTGAAGCAGTCCTGTTGGACTGGTAGAGAGGGCAGCCAACCAACAGGAAGCTTTGGCAGTCCATAGACACTGAAAGCAGGGACAAAGAGGAGCACACTCTGGGTCGTGTGGGGTATGTGGATCCTTATTAATACTGGAAGAACCTGCAGCAGTGTGGCTGGAGGCACACAGCTTGTCATTGAGGCGCATGCCAAGGTTTTTGGTGCTCTGGAAGTTTGACACCACAGTAACATCCTGCGGGACTGAGAGGTCTCGGAGCTGAAAATCTCCAGCTGGTATCTTGGGGGTGGGGGGTGGGGAGTGGGTTTGGAGATGAGCTTAAAGATGTTGAGCTTAAAGCAGTTCAGTCATATTTGAATTGATCTTTTTGGCAATACAGAGGCAACACCAAGGAAGAAACAATTTTCATCACATTATGAGCTATTAAGTGATGGCCATGGATTCAATGCCTGAACCACAATGTGAAAATTAACTTTTTATTCAGTAAAATTTGTCACAGAGTACTGTGCGCATATAGTAGGTAGAATACTTGCTGTAATGTGTTTATTTGGAAATGAAGAAAAAATTAAAGGTGAAAGGTTTTCTTCAAGAAGAAGCTTTTCTTCTAATTGTCAAATAAAGTGATAGCTGTGGTTCTAATGGCCAAACCAAGTTAAGTAGGAACTGTGGTTCTGATGGCCAAACTAAGCCAAGTTAAGTAGGAACTGTGGTTCTAATTGCCAAATGAAGCCAAGTCAAGTGGTAGCTGTGGTTCTAATTTCAAGCAGCTCAGGAAGGAGGCACGGTCATAATATAGTCACTTTCAGAATTCACAAATGTCTCAATGCTTACAGACCAACATGCGTGCTCTGCAGACACACGGCACCCTTAAAAGGACCTTAGAGAAAAGCTAATTAGTCAGTCGATTGTCGGGAAATGGTAATGGAATTTCCCACTTGTTAAAAGGATGGGAGGATCCATACCATCTGCAGCTCTACAAGGAATACAGAATATTAAATTATGGAAAGATAAAGAAAAATATAGTCGTTATTTACTCTCTGCTCCTTAAATTTCACAGAGTTTCATATTGATGATGCTGGCATTGACCGAAGGTTCATTTAGCTCGTTTTTTATTAAGTTTTGGGAATATAAATCGATATTTACTGAGCTTTATCATCACGAAAAAGGACCAAGTAATTTCCATATGGGTGGAGCCAACCAGTTTCTCTGTGCGTGTGTGTGTGTGTGTGTGTGTGTGGGGTGGTATTAATTGGCTTAGAGTAGAGTTCACCAAATGCGTGGGATAAAAAAAATTTAAAAACAAGGAAGAGCGATGTCAGATCTGTCCGTAGTGTAAACGGATTAAGGTTTGCTATGCCAAAGCAAAGCCAAAGTATTAAATTCTTTGATATTTTAGGAGAGTAAACAACAGAGAGAACATGCGCTATTTACAAACACTGCATGAAAGTAGATAAATATGTGACATATAACATGAAATGTTCCTCTGACAGGTTTTATCAACAAACGTTCCCAGAGAATAAACAAAATAAGTCATAGGCAAAATAAAGGTCCAAGAGGAGCTGGTAATGATGAGAGGAATACAATTCCCAGGGTGATTAGTTGCAGATTCATTCCTCCACGGACATTGAAAAATGAATGGTATGGCTTTTTAAAAGGAAAATTTGAGCATTGTCTGATTCTACCACATGCAGTGGTTTTTCCGTTACGCTCGACTCTCTCTGCTTCCAAATATCTGCAGACAAATGTCAATGCAGTTTGACATGGTTTGTGAGCCGCATAAGGGTATTGTTGAGCCACCCAATTTGTTGATCCCTAGGGATGGCAGGAGGGTTGTTAGACATGGAGCTGGCTGTGTTTCCCGCTGTACAGCACAGCTTAAAAAGGGATGTTGCCTACAAGGGGTGGTGCTTTGTGCACCAAGGTTTCTCTTCCACCTGTCCGGATGCATAAAACCTCTGATGCGTGAAATGTCCCTTTTCCCAGTCTTGAAATCAGCCCAGAGAGAGAGATTTCACTTTTATTTTTACGCATACAGAATGAGATGGTGATAATTATCATGTGGGCCCCAGTGCTATTACACTAACCACACTAGACACGACAAGCCATTCGCCAGGCTCATTTCCAGCACATGCGAGAGCCATGCACAGTGTGAATTGTGTAACAGAATCCATTACTGGAAATATAGAGGAAGAGAGCTGAGCTGTAATGAGGCAGCTTCCAATTTCCGTGTATTTTATAGTTATTGTTGAGAGTTCTGCTGTTCACACTAGGGAACTACAATTGGGTTGATCTTGAGAGGTTGATTGCATTGGATTTAACCCAAAATCCTCCTGGAATGTGAAATGTTCATATGCTTCACGCAGTAACCTGTTCAACCCAGGACAATTGCACATTGAAGTAATGCTGCACTTAAGCAAGTACAAAGCAATCCACTGAAATGAAAACCTAAAACAAGCTTGTGAGGCCTATTTTTTCCCATACACTGGAAGCTGAATTTCCTCCTGTCAACAATCGGAAAAAATGAAATTGGGACTTAAGGGAAAAATCAGAAATGTGTGTTTCTTGGAAGGAGGAACACCAAGGTTTATTTCAGGGACTTCAGGGTTCGACAACAGCTTAAAGTTGTGTTAAAGACTTGTGTTCCCAGTAAGATATTTGTAGCAATTCCAAAGTTTTGGGAGTCATAAAATAACTTTTAAAGCTGTCCTGTTGACCAGAAGCTCACTCACACAGCACAACCAAACAGGACCAGAAGCTCACTCACACAGCACAACTAAACAGGACCAAAAGCTCACTCACACAGCACAACCAAACAGGACCAGAAGTTCACTCACACAGCACAACTAAACAGGACCAAAAGCTCACTCACACAGCACAACCAAACAGGACCAGAAGCTCACTCACACAGCACAACCAAACAGGACCAGAAGTTCGCTCACATGCCACAACCAAACAGGACCAGAAGCTCACTCACACAGCACAACCAAACAGGACCAGAAGTTCGCTCACATGCCACAACCAAACAGGACCAGAAGTTCACTCACACAGCACAACCAAACAGGACCAGAAGCCCACTCACACAGCACAACTAAACAGGACCAAAAGCTCACTCACACAGCACAACCAAACAGGACCAGAAGTTCACTCAC
>JAOYSI010001235.1:0-17335 GCA_025775065.1 Hiodon alosoides
CCCCCCCCCCCCCCCCCCCCCCCCCCCCCCCCCCCCCCCCCCCCCCCCCCCCCCCCCCCCCCCCCCACAGCGAAAGAACCAGTCATCCAAAAAGCACCTGCAGATGATGATGTGGGGTTTGGAACTCTCCTCCATCTCCTCACTCTGGTCGTTCGTTAGCAGCCAGCTGATTACGGACTCCTTCAGACCAGGCGGCCCGCCCCCATCCACAGCAGCAACGTGTTCCAGGCCTGGTTGCAGGTTCTTGGGGATTGTAGTCTTTAGCATGGCTTGGGCTAGGCACATAGCTGCAGCACTGCAGACAGAGTGGTCGATCACATTTAATTAACAAAATGTCTCAAAAGCCCATGAATAATCTAGCCAGTTTTAGGATTACAAAGTTCAGCATTTACTTCTTACACTTATCACCAAGTCACCGATTCCACAACGAGGCGAAAACACTCACCCAGAAGGCTTGCAGGCTGAACACGAGACGAGCCTCCAGAACTCTCTGTCCACCGAGACGAGCCCTCCCTGGATGATGGTGTGCAGGAGGTCCAGGCTGAGGGCCTCGGTCTGCGGGGAGCCAACACCGCGCATGGCCAGGGCCCAGATGCGGCTCCACAGCTTACCCAGCTCGGGCCCGTGAGCCTGGCCCAGCTTGGGTTGCAGGGCCTGGCAATGGCCCACCTCCCTCAAGCAGCGCAGGACATAGGGTCCCTGCTCCCCGCGCCTCTGCTCTGTCAGTAGCTGGCAAAGTGTTGACAGCAGAGGCAAAACCTCACGGCCGGCCAGGAGAGATGGGTACTTGGAGGCTAGCACAGAGGTGATCTGCAACCTGCATAAAGGAGATACATTCTGTAAATCAAACAATGAATAATTTTGGTGTCTGAACGAAATATTCTCAGCGAGCAGAGCCACCATAGAGCTCATTGCATTTGACAGGTAAATGAGCACAGAGTATTTCCAGGTCATTTTGCACTGCCTTATGGCTCTCTGACAACACAGAGATTTTCTTCTTCTTCTTCTTCTTCTTCCTCCTCACCATGGGATGACATCAAAGTCGCTTTGAGACGGCTGCAGGTGGTCTCGCAGAACTTCCCATCCCACCTCTACGCGTCTGCGTTTGACGGGGGTTCCCTGGGGACTCTCCCACTGGGACCCTTTCCGGTGAGACTGAGCCACCTCCAAGATCTGGGTGTCTTGGTTGAAGATCTGACCAATCAGAGACAAAGATTCTAATGAGGAATCTCCCGTGGTCTGCGGCCAGAGACCATAGAGTTCGGCAGCGGTAGGGCAGAACTGGCAGAGAAAAAGTGACCCCAGGAATCTACCATTCCATAGTGTTACCTGGTGACAGATATCAGCAGTCAACTCAATGATGTTATCCTTCACTGCAATGTGGCGTGACCCAGTAAGGTATTTGCCTCTGCTGCCAATCTGGCTGATTTCGCTCACAAGGGCATCGTACAGGCTGTAGAGCAGACTCTGCCACTTCTGCCAGTCCTCCGCATAAGCGCCTGTAAGAGCGAAAAGAAGTACGGCTCTTCAGGCACAAGTGCCCCGGTTGACCGTCTTTCACTCATTCTGAACCCTAGACGACCATAAGTTTGCCTGACATGTTTAACCTCAAGGAGAACAGTGGTACAGTACCCGTGTCCGGCGTCTTGGCTCCTTTTGGGTGGTGAACGCGCAGCTGAAGGTCCAAAAACACCACCATCTCCTCCTTCAGTACGGTACTGGGCCGCATTTGTGCCCAGATGTAGAGGATGGAGGGCAGGAGCTCCTCCCCCAGCCGACACACTCTCATGCGACAATTTATGGCCGAAGACTTCAGGAAGATGTTCAGAGCAGACAGCAGGTGCTCCAGAACAGCCAGATGCCTTTCATGCCTGTGAGGTCCAGACAAGTTTAGTCCTCATAATAAAAAAACACACGCAATTTCTCACGCAGAAAACAAAGGGTATTAAAGTATACAAGAGAAAATCTCAGTACCTGGCATGGAGAAGGGCTTTGGAAAAAAAGTTGAACAGCGTGTGGGTCAACCCTTCTGTCTGCAGACAGCATCCCATGACAACAGTGTGAATGATCCTGCTCACAAGAACACGGTTGCGTGCTCTAGAAGTGCTACTGAAGAGGTCGCAGTACAAATCCAACAGACCTAGATGAGTGCAGGGGGAAAAGGAAATTTCAGGATCGTGTTCAATTATCCAACCATATAAGAGTGGATGTCAATTTGCAGCTTTAAGAAAGCGACTTTGAAAGGTTGGTGCACATCTCAACATCAATACACGTTTAGCCTCCGTCAGACAATACAAAATATCTGCCTGCAATGTACCAATTTCTTCCGGAATCTCTGAGCTAACGGAGCAAATGCAGGAGTAAAAGAAAAGTAACACTGACTGTGCCAGTGTTGCTGGGTGATGTCACACCAGTACTTGCGGACGGACAGGACGTCCTTCAGCAGGATGCTGCTGTAATCCTCCCCGTAGGCGCTGCTGCTGAAGGAGCCTTGCATCACCTCCATGACGTGGTTCAGAAGATCGGAGCATTTCAGCCGGGGGCCTCCTGTGAAAGATACAGAGCATCTCACAGACACGGAGACGCCTAGCAGACAGTAAAACCTGTGAGAGAACGGGAACCCCTTACGTTTGTTTGCGCACCGGATGAAATATTTGACCAGACTGCCGATTTCCTGCATCTTTTTCTGCCGGTTGGCTTGTGTTGAGGCCGACACATTGGCCTTCCCTGATTGCAGCGACTCAGTCTCCTTCTGAAGGTACCTCTGCAGAAACCTTCAAAACAAAAAGTGCACTGCAGTCCACTGAACATTGCTCAGCCTAAACCATATTCCCAACGAAATAAAACTTAAACAAATGAAGGTGGAGTTGACATATAGTACCTGAAGACAGCATCCCACGTGAGTTGCTTGGAGCCTTTGGAAGCTCCGTTTCCGGAAATCCGATCGAGCTCTTCCACAGTATCTGAGGATCGGATCAGCCGCTTAAAGCGCTCGACTTCTTTCTGTATGCAAGCACGAGAAATTCGAGAAATCCTTGTAAACAGCAGAAACATTAGTGCAATTCGGGTATAGAGTTTTGTAGATCTGCATGCAACCATACCTTCCTCTCCGTAGCCTTTTCGTGTTCTAATCCACGGCAGCAGACCAGAAGCTCGTGAAGCGCCAAACTCATGGTTTTTACAATTAAGTGTTGAAACTGGGACGGGGGCGTGGGATGTCAATGTGTTTCTCCAGGATTATCCAGGATTATCCAGCCAATGAAATATTCAGAAATCGACAGTCAGATGGCTAAATAAAAGGACGGTGTAATCGAAGTTTGTATTGCAGTAAAACCAGATGTTTGTTTACATACTTTATTTTCACTTCTAGACATAAATAATTTAATCACTGCCGGGATTTCGGCTGTTCTTGATTCATGTGACCTCAGTATCAAAATCGCGCCTCCCACTAGAAACGTGTACTTCCCACCCGGGTCAAAAGGGAGCTGAAATTTGCACAGACCAGCCATGCTCGTCGGAGTTCTGATCACCGTGTTTGCGGTAAAGCAGTGACAAAATACAAAAACAAATGCTTTTGTCACTTATTACCTTAAACAAAAAAGTATATGCATTACTTGTACTCAACCCCTGCGTCCATTCATTTGAGACCAAAACAATGTGTGTAATGCGAAAACTAATCAAACGTGACACCTACACATAAAAACTACATTTCCCGTGTTGCAATTTTTGGTACGTCTTTTCAGATTCCGGTTGACAAGTGCTGAATTTCCGCGCCATTTCAGAGGACATACAATACGTTCGATGTGTTTAATCGGGACGAAAAACATGACAACTAAATTTAACTAGCAGTGTGATTCGTGATTATTTATACATTATAAAATCTGCTGATGATGGCTTTTATAAAATAGTAATTAGCTATGTTACTACCGTCTGACATAGCGAGACTTGTTTTGGGTAAGTTCGAGAGCTGAGGTCGGCTGTTATATATCAACAACGCCAGCTAGCTATTGTACAAAGCTTAGCTAACGTTTCTTTAGAGGTACCGTAAATGTCAGCTGAGACGTAAGTAGCGTGCTTGTTGTCGAATGCAATTGCGGTGGTCAGTTTGCTAAATGTTTTTTTTTTTTTTGTAAAGCATCATAGTGTATAGAAGCCATGTGAAACTTTCTTTGCCGAAGGTTAGTTACGGTTTTAGCTGGGTAGCTAATGGCATAGGCGCAAAATTGCCGGTTGCCCCTAATTTCGTGTTAAAATTGACGTGTTTGTGTGCTTTCCTTAAAGGCTATTTACAACAAGAGGGGCTGTGTGCCACGAGCCAGGCGTTCATTCTCGAAAGCCCGAATCTAAAGGAGTACGCGGAGCACAGTACCGACGATGGAGCTATTCCTGCTTGTGTATTTGTAAGCGGTTTCTAGTCTCTTAAACGCCCCGCTGTCTATGTCTCTTGTATACATTTACAACATTCGACAGTTTAAATGTCAGCTCTAGGCCAATTTATGTTGTTGTTCTTATTTTCATGATTATGTTGACTGTACCCATTAAACTGTTGCATTGATTTATTTTTCAGTCTTTGTTTGGGAAAAATCTGGCAACCATTTTAAACGAGTATGTTGCCGCTAAAGCTAAAGGTAAGTACGATCTTACTTGGGTAAATGTATATTTTAAATTGTTCACTCACCCAACAGTTTGCAGTATTATCATTACATTTCTACTGCTAGTTATGATTAACGGAGGTCATTTCAAGTCCCTTTAATGCACCTATTTCTGGTCACGTGTCAAGTGCCTTAACCCCTGGCCTACCAGCTGGTCATCTTTTATTAATGTTTTTTTATTTATCTATTCCTGCCAAGAAACAAGTCACGAGAATCAAATACCAGCCATGATGACATCCCTGTGGAAGAAGTTAGATTTTACTCTAAATCAAATCAAGTAAGGGATTTTTATCAATTTGACATTGGTATTGGGAAAAGTATTGTATGGTGCACTTCGTGGCCCGAGAAGTTTCAGGCCCACTTCTGTTATTCTTCCTCTAATTTTAACGCTTCTGGCTGCTCCCCTAGGTGTATGCAGAACTCTCCGACTGTTCAACAGAACCAGCGAGGTAAGCTCAGTCAGAACTTCTAATGCCTTCTGTACATGGAGTGAAACTGCAAGTTTACATGGTAACTCAACGGTCTCACGGGAGGGAGATTTCAGTCTTTTACCCTTTAAGGTATCATTTGTCACCCTTTGGTTTTTCCATAAACCCCCCCCCCCCAAAAAATTTCTGTTCTGCAGTCCACTCTAAGCCAGATCCTGCCCGCTTATTTTAAGAGTCCATTTATATTCTGCTCTCGTAATCTCCAGAAACCATCCTGTATGTGAACCATCTGAGCACCTCAGGGGATCACAGGTTGACTTAGTTGACACTCCCATCCTGGGCAACTGGCATAGTGTGATTTTAAACTCTATCCATTTATACAGCTTAATGTACTGCAGCTGGTGTACCTACTCAGGCAACAACGTCAGCGGCGCCCTTCCAGGGCGAGCAACAACTGTGCTATATACTGCCAATGAGGCAGGAAGTTTAGTGGAGTCTGTTGCTGTGCCGGATGTCCTGAGCAGCATACCTGACGCACGTGTGTTGCAGCCCGCACGCGGCATGGGATTGTGAACATGAGGCGACAGAGGGCCTTGTCCTCCACACCGGCCCCCGGCCCCCGGCTCCTCTCCATTCCAGCCCCGGCCAGCCAGTACGTCTCCAGCCCCATCTCCACTCCCCAGGGCGTGCTGGGGCACTCCACGCCGATCTGCTACGGCACCCTGCAGACCAGACCCTCCCCACTGTGCGTCAGCCAGCCTCCGGTCCAGGAGGGAAGCAGGCTGGTTATCAACGTGAACCGTAAGCGCTGGCGCACATGTACACGCGTCGTGCGTCTAAGCGTACTTTCCTTTGACTCACCTGAGGTGTCTGTGTGTAACAGGAGACTCGCCTTTGCACGTCGTGGTTCCTGACGCCAGAAACAACTCCGCGCCGTTATCCCCGGGCCGCAGGAAATGGTAACCACTGATTAAAAAAAGATCCACTGAGAAAGTGACTGGGGAAGATGTAATTCCGGTTGCCCCAGCCTGGCCTCACGCTTTCCTCCTTGCCTGGACAGCGGTCAGGAAAATGCTATTTTTGGAAAATCGCTACGCTGTGATCCTAAAGAGGGCTGATCTTAATGCTGTTCATTTTTAGCGACTCGCCGAGAAGGAGGGGTGGCGGCCTGAGTGGCTTGGGTGGACCGGGTCGAGCCCCGGTGGTGTCCAGTGCCCCCGTGACGGAGCAGCAGAGCGAGGAGGCTGTCAGTGAGAACTTCCCGGTGAGAGCCTCTCGGAGCATGGCCACGTCATGTGACGCTAGTCTCCTCTGGCTCCTGTCAAGGAACTATCCGTTGATTGAAGATTTTTGTCAGTGCCGAGTAAATAAAACGTGGACCAGAAAACACTAATGCTTCCTTTTTTATTTATTTATTTATACATTTTCTAGCAAATGGTTATAGAGAATGCACGGGAAAAGATACTGAATGACAAGTCTTTACAAGAAAAGCTCGCCAAAAACATCAACAAATTCCTGGCAAGGTAAATGTCAATGTTATTTATGTGACTAGCAAATGGTCCCAACGACGGCTAAATTTCATGATTTGAGTGCAATGTATCTTATAACACGGCCAACTAATGCGTTAAGCTGTGCAAGGTTGTTGACATCACAATTGTGCCGGCTAGACCGCGTGCGTGTAGACAGAAATTGAAGACTATTATTTCTGCTTATGAAGGTACTGAATGCTGCTAAAATCTGTTTATAATATTAACATTACTAGCGTTCTGTATTTGTAAATGCTATTAAATACGGACACCCACACTTCTTTCCAGGACAGAAAGTCTGAAATTTGTCTGTTTTTGTTAGCGACATTAGTCCCCAGACCTCAAGACAAGCGACGTGTAGCTCCATTGACCAAGACCAGTCCATTGATGAGATCCTAGGCCTGCAGGTAGGATGCCCTCTGATGTTCTTCCTTAGAATGGGAGCTGTGCGGCATGCAGTCACGCAGTTTATTATGGCCACTGGCCTTCAGCCCAGAGGGCAATGCAGCATTTCGTCACATTTCATCTGCCACCTTCCGTCACAGGCAACGCCTCCCGCCCTCATTGTCCGTCTCAGGACACACTCCTCTAGCTGAAGCAGTTAATGACAGGTCGGGAGTATGATGGAAGACGTTCTGTCAGAAAGTACGCGAGCGTTTCTCTCTCTGGGTGTGCTGTTGGGTCCTCACAGGGCGAAATCCACATGACTGATGACGCCATCCAGGACATTTTGGAGCAGACCGAATCTGATCCTGCGTTTCAGGCTCTTTTCGAACTGTTCGAATATGGTAGGGATCGATGATGTCGGGTAACGGTTTTGGGTGATGTGTGTCCATATCTGTGTGGGGAGAACAGCTGAAATAAAGTGACAGGCGTGTGTGAAAACGTAATCCTAATCAATATAACAAGTTTCCCCGAAAGTGAGTTTTTTTTTATTATTTTCTTTTCTTTTTATTTCTCTGTAAGGTAAAGAGGGCCACGGTAACGGAGCTGAGCTGGGAGATGGGTGTCCCAACGGCAGCATCCAGGAGAGCGACGGCGCGGAGACTGACAAAAGCCCAGGTGAGCCGAGAAACCCCGTCTAGACAACCCTCAAACGGCGGGACTGTTTCTGAAAAGGCGGTTTCTTCTGTGTGTAAGGTACCAGACCCGAGGAGTCGACGGCTGGGGCAGAGGCCGCGTCCAAGAAATCGAGGTCGAAAAACGCGCAGGATTCTAAAAGCAAGAAAAGCAGAAAGGCCACCCACCCCTTCCCTAGCACTCCAAGGGCAACGCAGGCATCAAACACATCGCGTTCCCTTAATGAGGTTCGGCTGGACGCCCGGGCCAGGACAGAGAACAGAACCACAGCTGGTGACGGTAGGATGACCAAGACGTCACCGCCTGCCACTCAGGCCAAAGCGGCCAGTGGCGGTGATTCCCAGGAAAGCCCAAAAGACGCGTCCGCTTGCCCGGTTCCTGAAGAAGACGTGAGCGTGGAGATGGACTGTCTGCATACTGCTTTGTCACCTGGGATTCTGGACCCGGCCTCTGTTCTCCGGTCAGACAGCCAGGAGAGCCCTCAGACTTCCGGAGACCCTGGGTTTCCCCCGGTCGAGACCGCGCCGTCTGAACCGAGCACTGGTGCTGGAAGGACGCCGGAGAACCGCCATTGCTCGGGGGCAACGGAGAGACCAGTGTTGGGTTTTCATGTTGAGGTTCCTCACTTGGTGTGTGAAATGGAAGCCCCGGAAGGCCATCCCACCTCGCCACCAGTTTCTCCTCACGTGACCGATCAGGCCACGCACTCCCCACCCCCGAGCAGGAGTGCTCCCCCTTGTGGCTCCGGCAAGAATAACGGCGAGGTCTCCCCGGGAGAGTTCCAGGCGAACGCTCTGAGCTCTTCGCCCTCGATGTCGGAGGCTTCACCCGTGCAGGTTCTCTCGATGTCTGCCCCCGACCCCAGTAAGATCGTGTCTCTGAAGATCATCATCAGCGACGAGCCGGACGAGCAGTGCGGTGACGCCGCCCTCAGCCAGGCCGTTTCCAGCATCACGGGCGAGAAGATTCCCACCATAATTCTGTCTTCCCCGGCCAAGTCGCCGGCCAAAGGCCTGTCGGGGACGGCCGGTTCCGCTTTCACCCTGGAGGAGACGGTGCAGGCCGTCAGCTCTTTACAGAAAACAGAGGCCTTCCAAAGCGCCGAGCTCAATCCTCTAACGGGTAGGTCTGTGGATTCCGCGGCCGCCGTGGATGCCAACGTGCCGCTGTCCCTCTCCGGGACCGGGGATCTGCTGCAGGAGACCGGGTTCATCCAGCTGGTGCCTGCTGGCACCTCGTACGGCAGTCCGGGCAGCTACTTCATCGTGACCGAGCCGGCGACCGTGGGCCAACCGTCCAATGTAATGGTGTTGCCCAACGGTGGTCCGCTGGGGCACCCCACCCCGCCTCACGTGCTGGCCACCCCGCCACGCTCCCAGACCTACTCAACCGGTAAGTCAAGTTGGGTTCCTTAAGGGCTTAATAATGGTGAAAACCTTCTCTTTTTATTGTGTATGTGACCACTTCGTGGCCTACTTGACGATGGGTCGTTTATGGAAAAATAAAAAAATCATGTGAATTTCTGCAGTATCGAGGGGGCGGTCACCCCCATCCCCGACCGTATCGCCATGGAGTTTCTGTACAGATTGTAACTTCTTTCAGGTTCCACCCTCATCATATCATCGCCAGTTCAGCCTCTGTTACAAAGCATGATGGTCCCTGGGAAGTTCACTGTGGTCTCCAATCAGGTAACCCACGTCGGCGTGGTTTCTAGCATGCGTGTAAATCCGCTGGTTTATATTTTATTTTTCATGTATGCGTTATCTATGTTTCTGTTGGCAGCTGTTGACATTGCCGGTTCCTTCAGTGAAAAACCAAGCTAAGGCAAAACCCAAGCAGAAACTGGCACCCAAGGATACCGCGGAATCGGGTGAGGTTTGACTGAGATTTCGTTTTCGATGAGAATCGCAGTGGTCACGGAGCGTTTAACGCGTGGTCGTGTTTTAGCTTCACTCTCGTTATTTGCATTTCAGGCAGAGCTGGGACGTCCGTATCGGACCCGCGTCGGAAGGCGGCTGACGCCAGTTTGAGGCCCGTGGTCTCTTCTCCGTCTTCCGAGCCCCTGGAGGAGCAGCCAGTGCTGTCGGAGACCCCAGCCGCCCCCAGCCCTCGCAGTCACCGCAGGATGTTGTGCTTCGATACTGACTCCGCCCCTCTGGCAAAGCCGTCACCTCCCGGCGTGCCACAGACGGTCAGCCCTGCTGCCGCAGACCTGCAGACGCAGAAGGCCGACGCCGGCGGTCCGTCTAGAGGCAGCGCTAAGGTCAGATCCATACGGCCTGCCATCCTGGGAGGCCGTAGGCTGCTGAAGAAAGTGGAGGCTGTGAAGCCCGTGGTGAATTCCGGGGTGCCCGGGTCCGAGGAAACGCCCGCTCCGCAGCCGCCGGGCCAGCCCGAGGAAAGCCATGTGGATCCTGGGGTGGAAACTCGGAGTGCGAGTCCCAGGAAAGATGGCGCACAGACGCACTCATCCAAGAGGAAACCACAGACGTTGGACACGAGCGAGGACTCACCAGCCAGGACAAAGGGTGAAGTCGCTCAGAGTGTCAAGCCCTCCACCTCTGACCTCAGGACTAAGTCAAAGCTTGTGGGGTCCAGGAAGGAGGTGGAATCGAGGACCCGACCAGAGGCCGGCGAGAAACCGCAGGCCAAGGGGAGGGAGGCCCGCGCAGAGAGGAGGAGCTCCTCGCAGGAGCCGCCTCACGTCACGGCCAACAAGGAGAACGAGATGGAGGGGAGTCGGCGTGAAGCGATTCCGGCCTCCGCCACCACCCAAGGGGAACCTGCAGCCACGTCGCCCGCCCCCTTGGTACCCTCCTGCAAAGCCCCGAGCAAGACCAGCCCCCTCACCAAGCAGGCCACCGAGATGCTGCAGGACATCCAAGGGCAGAACCCTTCTTCCACGCCGTCTAAACGCTTGGCCTTGGGCTTCTCCGAGCTGGCCCTTCCCAGGACCCCAGGCTCGGGGGGCCACCCGGAGGAGGCGGCGGACTGCCTCAGGACCCCCGCCCATCAGCGGCACGGCCGCGAGCGAGAGGGCACGCCCCGCCACCTGCCCCCTCCCGCCACCCCCGACATGCCCACCTGCAGCCCCGCCAGTGAGGCGGGCAGTGAGAGCAGCATTAACATGGCGGCGCACACGCTGATGATTCTGTCGCGCGCCGCCATCGCTAGGACGGGCACGCCCCTGAAGGACAGCGTTCGGCAGCAGGGGACTAGCGTCAACGCCTTGGCGGCCCACAAGGGCAAGAAGCGCAAGCAGACGGAATCGCCAACCAGCCCCGCCGTCAAGAAAGACCTGCAGCTTCCTGGACCCCCGGCCAGCAAGAAGGCCAAGGTGAGCGGAACTGTCTGTGTGTGTCTGTGTCTCTGTGTGTGTCTGTGTCTCTGTGTGTGTCTGTGTCTCTGTGTGTGTCTGTGTCTCTGTGCATGCGGGGTGCGTGTGCGTCTGCGTGCGTCTGCGTGCGTCTGCGTGCGTGCGTGCGTGCGTGCGTGCGTGCGTGCGTGCGTGCGTGCGTGTGTGTGTGTGTGTGTGCGCGTGCGCGTGCGTGTGCGTGTGCGTGTGCGCGTGCGAGAATGTCGGTGCCCGTCAGGTCTTCATTTGTGAAACTGCTCTGTGTGTTCCCCACCA
The DNA here is from genome assembly GCA_025775065.1 of Hiodon alosoides. Classification (NCBI taxonomy): domain Eukaryota; kingdom Metazoa; phylum Chordata; class Actinopteri; order Hiodontiformes; family Hiodontidae; genus Hiodon; species Hiodon alosoides. Next base: position 11,318 of record JAOYSI010001235.1, read on the forward strand.
ATCAGAAACAGAAGAAGTTGCTGGATTCATTTCCTATCGACTTGGACGTCGACAAGTTCCTGTCGTCGCTCCACTACGACGAGTGAGACTTTGCGGAGAGGGATGAAGGCCTTTGTTTGGGACACTACGACATGAACCCCGCGGAGGGGCCGCGATTACCCGGGCGCGCCTTTCCAGGTTCAGGGCGATGGTTAAGACTGGGTCAGTTATTTAAGTGGGAAGGTGAATGTGATGCCCTGTGCAAGTGAAACGGAGCCTTATGTCCCGTCTTCCCCCTGTGATGTACATACTGCATATAACATGGAGTTAAATAGGCACATTTTTGTGTTTTTGTTTTAATGCAGAATTTTCTTTTTAACAGGAGTAATGGGAATCTTTCCGTCTGTGCACTTTTAATGTAGAGAATATTTTGTATCTCCTGAAAAATAGATTTACTCCATACCACTAATTTAAGGTCAGATTGTGACTCTCTAGTTTAATTTTATTCAATCAGTAAAGCCACACAGATCCCCCCCCCCCCCCCCTTTCATTATCCTGCTTATTTTTTTAAAACTACAGTTGTGCCCTTTTAAATGAGTTCAGACCAGTAACAGTATTGCGTTGTTTAAAAAAAAAAAAAAAAAAGTGGTTTTAGTATGTGCCGCTGTATCTCTGTTGAAGCTCTATTTTGAATTAAAATATTTAATTCTTAACTGCATTTGTGCTTTCTGTGTTATTTTACTTGTGTTGTCACACCTGTACCACGAGGGTCTGTTCCAGAAGTGTGTGTTTCAGCTTTGTGGCTTTGTTGGTGGCATATGTAGGACTGTGGTTATCTGGGCATGCTTTAGTAATTAATTATGTGCTCGGTTTTATTTAACTTTTATTGAACACAAATAATTGAAATGATCCATCAGATTAAATTGTAACTGAAGTAAAGCCTAATGTATGGAACTTTTTTGAAAGTCGCCTCTGAAAGGCCGCTGTGTTACAGCAGAAAACTAAATGATCTTGAAGATTCTTTTTTATTTATTTTTATTTTATCGCATATTGCAGAAGAAAAAACGGAATAATAAAGAAATCCGTGAGGAGCTGAGAGCCAAACCCAATTGGCCACAGCTACATCATATAACTGCATATTGAATATGAAAAAAAATAATGAGTAATGTTAACCTTAATACACATATTTTCACTGAATGTCATCGCTCACAGTTTAATGCCTATAAGGACGTGGTCAATGTGGTAATATGGCTCTCAGGAGAAATACTTGTTTTTGGACTGTGACCGTGTGCGCTTGCCTTCCGGTTCTGTGGGCCCTGGGCATGAATCAGCAACCGAGCCAGGAATTGGCTTTGACAACATATTGCACCCGTCTCTGCCTGTAGTCAAAGCAAGAAGCTTTTGTTCCAGAGAAGAAGTGGATGAATCCTGTTGGGGAATGTATTAAAATTACTTAAAATACCCAGTTCTAAATTTAACAAATATGAACCAAAATGTATGCACTGTAAAATACATTTTATGAATAATAACGTTGAATGCACACTAATCTACTAATCCAATGTTATATTCCTTCTAACTGAGAGAATTGTTTACATGGTGTTCTTACAGCCATAACGAGTGGTGAACAGAAGCTATACTTACACCACACACATTACTGAGTAATTATGGAAGTAAGACTCTAGGTATTTATTAAATATAAACACACAAACACAGCCCACACTGCACGGAAGACAGCCCACACAAACACAGCCCACACTGCATGGAAGACAGCCCACACTGCATGGAAGACAGCCCACACTGCACAAAAACACAGCCCACACTGCACGGAAGACAGCCCACACAAACACAGCCCACACTGCACACAAACACAGCCAACACAAACACAAACACAGCCAACACTGCACGGAAGGCGGCCCACACTGCAGGGAAGGCAGCCCACACTGCACACAAACACAGACCACACTGCATGGAAGACAGCCCACACTGCACACAAACACAGCCCACACTGCACGGAAGACAGCCCACACTGCATGGAAGACAGCCCACACTGCACGGAAGACAGCCCACACAAACACAGCCCACACTGCATGGAAGGCGGCCCACACAAACACAGCCCACACTGCATGGAAGGCGGCCCACAAAAACACAGCCCACACTGCACGGAAGACAGCCCACACAAACACAGCCCACACTGCATGGAAGGCGGCCCACAAAAACACAGCCCACACTGCACGGAAGACAGCCCACACTGCACGGAAGGCAACTACCTGACTGCTCGAAAGCTGCGTCCACTTTCCTCCCAACCCCTGGCCAATCTGTTGCAATTTTCCTCGGGTATCCGGAATCCATCCCATGCCTGGTCTCGTCATACCTGTGGAGAGCGGAGCTCGATGTTATCTCCTCCACCGGGGTCCAGTTTGGTAGAAATGGAAGCATTGAGCATCTGTTGGCTTGGCTTTGACTTCATCTTTTAAAGAGCTTCAGTGAGCCACGGAGGCTCTGTAAGAATCATTTATATTTATATAAATATTTAAGATTTATATTTGACCCTTTACTATGATTATTAGCTGAGTTGTTGCTGAACGCACCCAAAAAGAAAGTGATCGACTTTTACAATAATAAAGAGAAAACCATCCCCCGAATAGAACCTATTGAGGAGCAAATACAGAAAAACAGGTATAATACAAGTAAAGGTAAAACCTCACACTTTCATCCAAAGCCGCTGTTTAACTGTACCTGTAGTACACCTCCCCAACAAAGAAATATGTTTTCCCGTATTCTGATATGTGGACGGCCGCATCAATGCGCTCCACTCTAGTGGGAAGTCCATAGTCGTATATAGAGCTGTGATGGCTTCTCGAGTTCAACCCCTGGACCGTCCAGTACTTAGGGCCTGAAAACCAAATTCACTGCGTATTACAAACAGCTGCGAACTACCGACAAACAACGCAACCAAACAGGCGACTTTGAATTGCTTAGAGGGCTTAACCAAAGGTCCGTTTCAACAGCCTTGCATGTTTTTACGGTGGTCTCAGGCTTAGCAGAGTCGCTATCCACTTTTGTAATCGGGGATTAGTGGGTGTGGAAAGGTTTTGATGCTTCCCTCCCATGTACGTTTGAATGTAAAAGTCATGGTTCTGAAACCGTGAATCACCTGTAAAGACGTAGGCCACGCCTTTGGCGGGAATGTTGTAGGCAGCGTCCACTGGTGAGCTGACACCGGGCAGATAGGTGCTACTGTAACCCTCGCTCAGCCTGTTCCAGTAACCTCCCCAGCTGGTCCGTAGCCACATGTAACTGAGGCACGGGGGATGGGGAACGGGTCAGTAAACATTTCTAAACAGGTGACAGGTAATCTAAACTGCTGCTGCTTCTTAAAAAGAACCTCGTGTTTTCAAAAGCACATTTTTAATTTTTGTTTTACCGTCAGATTTTCACCTTTAACGGAAAGTCTTTGTGCTTCCTCAAGCCTGTGTGCTACATTGCTTTGTAATGGTCCGTTTGCGTTCAGGTAATGAATGAGGCAGAGAATTTGGGGGATCTGGGCAATGTACCTGTTTTTTATGAAAACAACTTCTTGTCCGATCACTGCCACAGCATCAAAAGACAAGTTCGGATCGCATCTCTCGGGAACGGCCAGTGTTTCGGGTTTTCTGGTTTTGTAAGATCCTGTAAAAAAGAGTGAAAGGGACAAGCTCATTACTGTTGCCGCTGTATGCAGAGACTCCACTCTAAAAAGTCCAGCCTGCGTTACTGTCTGGGACCGCACGGTAGATAGTCTGCCGTTACCGTACAGCGCCTGGATCCCAAGCGTATCGTCTTTGGGCAGGGTGTGCTGGGCGTTGTCATACTTGTAGCTGGGGTACATCAGAGCAGAAGGGTCCCTGGAATGGGAGAGGCCCAGAGAATGGCCCAACTCGTGTGCAGCCACAGTAAAGAGATTGTAGCCTGAAACAGGGGTGGAGAGGGTGGATATAGGCGGACGATCCGATTGGTGTTTGGTCAGACTTACGGAAGGGACCACGCTTCTCATTCAGGTCCTGCAATACAAAGGCCTACCGAATTTGGGCCGTCCGGTGGTCCAGGTCTCGTCTTCATCAAAGTGCACGTCCCCTCCCATCCCCTCCCCCGGTTCAAAAGCATGAGCGAGAACCCCCCTGGGGCCGTCGAACGGGAAGAAATCCCCGTGTCCTGTCACCATTGGAGGAAACATATTGGTGAATGTCACATGACTCAGCGGTTCCGCCATCTTTTTAAAGTACGCAGATAGCGTTTAGCAAACTCTCTCACCACTTTAGGGAAACACTGAATTAGCCGCAGAGTGATATTCTGATCTAGTTGATGTTGACTGGAGCTCACCTTTTGATCCGAAAGTCAGCATGATGTCGGCCTCGCCGCGGTCGACTTTGACGAACTTCAGGGGCGCCGCGTCACTCCAGATCTTCAGGGCCAAGAGGAATGAACGGTCGACCTCCTCCTTCGAGAGATCTGAGGTATACCTCTGAATCCTGGAGTTTGTCAGACAAAGTCCAGCACTTTACAACACCTCTGTCATCACATGTTGAACAACAAACATTCTTAAACCCTACAACTTAATCAGAAGATAGAGAGCTGCAGACTTCATCTTAGAAAAAAAGTATCTGAATTTCTGAAGATTTGTCTTAATATACCTAGAATTGTTCAAATGTACAACATCTACATTGCTCTTTATGGTCAAAGATGTTTAATACTCCTGTATTCATTTTGTCATTCACGGCCTGTAAACATTCATTTAATGTAATGGGCATGGCAGTGAATTAAAGTAATGACCACAAACTCAATAAAAGTATATTCTAAAAGCTTGCAGCGTCGATGCTGTGGAGATGAATACGGGCGGCGTTAACTGCTGCTGCGAGTGTTGTGGGTGGAGCACACCTGTATGTGATGGTGTGGTTTCTCCACCTGGGCTTGTCGGGGTAAAAACTGTAATTTTCCACGTCGGGCACGCCGCACCGCTCCCTCCTCATCTCCGCCAGGGTCGGGGGGTCCAGGAGCCCGTTCACCTCCAGGCCCATGAAGTCCTGCATCGCCCGGATCTTGGTTTCCATGGAGACGGCCTCCCTCTTACCGCGGGGTCCGCCCTCTTTCGTCAGGGGATAGAACCTCCTCAGGTACTCCTACCAAACAGCGAGAGGCACCGGCTTTCACACATATGTCTATGTAATAGATCCCAATAGATACCAGCATACTGTGTTTCTATTTTTCCATCAATTTTCTCCAATCTCCATTGAACCTAAACTAATTGTCCGGTTCTCCGCAGTTTAAGTTGGACAGCTATGACAGAGACCAATAAGACCCATATTGAACACGTTCAAATATATCTACACTCGAGTTAAAACCTCCAGGGAAAGGTGCGAAGCCTCTGGATCAATAAAACAGTCGAGTCACGAACCTCAGCCAATCGGACCTCCTCAGGCTCGGCCAGCGTTTCCGTGACGATGGGCAAAGCCCACGAGAGCTCTGCGCTTCCCAGCAGGCAGAGCAGCAGGACGCAGTTCTTCATCCTTCCCAAAAGGGCCCAAAGCCCCGCAGAGCTCTCAGCTTTATAGGAGAGAGAGCGCGTGTTGGTGGCGACAAAGCTTGGCGGGCTTACAGCCCTCGAACCAGCAGCCTCCTGCGGCGGTTTCCATGGGACACGTGGGGCGGCCCACACTCAGCCCTGATGAAGTAACGTCTTGTTTTTTGCCTGCGCATGTCCCGTGCGTCTGAAGCAAGAGCAACTGCTGACGGACCCATTCATGCCCTGTAACACAGTGTGGCGATTCTCATCCAGGGAGATGTTTCTGTTACTCAGTGTATCACAGGGATATTTAGCTGTGTAGTTCTACATGTTCTGTAACACAGTGTGGCGATTCTCATCCAGGGAGATGTTTCTGTTACTCAGTGTATCACAGGGATATTTAGCTGTGTAGTTCTACATGTTCTGTAACACAGTGTGGCGATTCTCATCCAGGGAGATGTTTCTGTTACTCAGTGTATCACAGGGATATTTAGCTGTGT
>JAOYSI010001236.1:0-17335 GCA_025775065.1 Hiodon alosoides
GTACCAGTTTCTCTTCACTTTACCGTTCCAGTTTCTCTTCACTTTACCGTTCCAGTTTCTCTTCACTTTACCGTACCAGTTTCTCTTCACTTAACCGTTCCAGTTTCTCTTCACTTTACCGTACCAGTTTCTCTTCACTTTACCGTACCAGTTTCTCTTCACTTTACCGTTCCAGTTTCTCTTCACTTTACCGTACCAGTTTCTCTTCACTTTACCGTACCAGTTTCTCTTCACTTTGCTGTACCAGTTTCTCTTCACTTTACTGTACACTGTAGTGTCTGTGTGCACATCTGTGTGTGTGTGTGCATGCCTGACCGTGCGTATCTGTGTCGGGCACCCCAGGTCCCGTAGGGAGGCGGAGCTGGGGGAGATGCAGCGCTGCGTAGAGGAGGAGACGCGCCGCCACGAGGTACAGCTCTCTGAGCTCCGGGTCCGCCACTGCGCCGCCATCGATGCCCTGCAGGAGCAGCTGGACAACAGCAAACGGGTGAGAGGCACGGGGGGAACCTGGGGAATAACCATGAGAGGCACGGGGAGAACCTGGGGAATAACCATGAGAGGTAGACGGTGAGAATCACCATGCCGGCGTTGTGCTGGCGTTGTGCCGACGTTGATCCGTCAGTTTAAAACGATTGCTTTATCAGATCCTCTAGTAAACACGGCTGCTTTGTGATCATCCATTCTAGCATTTTAGTGTCACTTCCCTATCTCCGTGTAAATTCTCTACTTTCTGTAACTGAGTCTGACGTCCTACCGTGTTGTCGAAATGGCTTGTGATATTGAGTTTTATCCAGTAAAATAGCTTGTGATAGTGTACTGCGCCCTTTCCTCAAATGACATTTCGGTGCCCTGCCCCAGGCCCGCCAGTCGCTGGAGAAGGCCAAGGCAGTCCTGGAGGAGGAGAGGACCAGCCTGACTGCAGAGCTCAAGACCCTCCAGGGTGGAAAGATGGAGAGTGAGCGGGGCAGGAAGAGGGCCGAGGGGCAGCTGCAAGAGCTGACTGCTCGTCTGACACAAGCTGGGCGAGAGAGGGAGGAGAGAGAGGAGAGGGTCCACAAGCTACAGGTAGGAGAGTGGGAAGGTTATCTCTTTAAATCACCGCAGAAGTGTATGTCATCGTATGTCGACCAATCGGGTGAATGCCTTCGTAACTCTAGCAAAACTGTGGCGCTTGGATGGGTTTGGGAGGATCACTCGGAGAAGTGGCGTCCTCTGTTAAGTTTTCACCCTCCCTCTCCCCGTCGTTTGTTTTCTCCCTCCCCAGTCAGAGATTGAGTCGCTCTCCGCCGCTCTCTCCTCGTCCGAGTCCAAATCCCTTCGCCTCACTAAAGAGGTCAGCAGTCTAGAAAGCCAACTGCACGACGCCCAGGTAACGTACCGCCTGTGTGCACTGACTCAAATCTTTTCACGGAACAGCACCGGGCCCCCACCACTGCAGAAAGAGTTGCCATGTTGCCAACGGCTTCTTTTATTTTTCCTTAAAAAATTGGACGTGCCCTTCAGTCGGTTGCCTATGAGTTCTTCCTTTGCATGGCCTATTAGGACGTGTTGATTATATAGATATACTGATATATGTCAGCTGTACGTTTTCTATATGTCATTCATTTTCACCTTCTTGTTTTTATTTCTCACCGTATTAACTTGGTATTGAAGTCGTCAGTATCAACAGCCATCCCCTGTTGCTAGGTAAGTCACCTCATGCACGTAAAACAAGCTTTTCTCTCACTCTGTTTCAGGAGCTCTTGCAGGATGAAACCCGACAGAAGCTGGCCCTGGGGTCCCGGGTTCGAGCGCTGGAGGAAGAGCGAGCCGGGCTGATGGAACGAGTGGAGGAGGAGGAAGAGAAAGTGAAAGAGTTGAACAGACAGATCCAGGCTCACACTCAACAGGTGATGAACTCTGACAAAAGGCCTCTGAGCAAACTTGCTATATTTGATAGAAAGATAGATAAAAAAACAAAAAACAAAATACCATTAGGGTTTATTTGTGTGCCGGGCGTGTATATTGAGTGCCGGGCGTGTATATTGTGTGCCGGGCGTGTATATTGTGTGCCGGGCGTGTATATTGAGTGCCGGGCGTGTATATTGAGTGCCGGGCGTGTCTATTGTGTGCCGGGCGTGAATATTGTGTGCCGGGCGTGAATATTGTGTGCCGGGCGTTTATATTGAGTGCCGGGCATGAGTATTGTGTGCCGGGCGTGTATATTGAGTGCCGGGCGTGTATCTTGTGTGCCGGCCGTGAATATTGTGTGCCCCTGTTATACCCGGGCCATGAGGCTGGCTGCACGGGGTCTCTACCTGTTATTAACTGACCTCCCTGAACAAGACAAAGCTGAGTAACAATGCTGACCCCCACAGCTGGCGGAGCTTCGCAGGACGACGGAGGAGGTGAACTCTGCGGTGGAGGCGGGGGAGGAGGTGCGCAGAAAGCTTCAGCGGGAGCTGGAGAGCGCAAGCCAGCGGGAGCGGGTGCGGGAGGAGGAGAAGGAGCGGGCGGAGCGTCAGAGGGCGCGTCAGCGCGAGGAGCTGGAGGACGTGACCCTGGCCCTGCAGCGGGAGAGGCAGAACTGCACTGCCCTGGAGAAGAGGCAGAGGAAGTTCGACCAGGTATGGGCAGAGCGAGAGAGTCAGCCCGGGAGGCCGGAGCGCCAAAAGAGTGAAGCAAGAGCTCAAAACCGTGGATGGATGGAGGGGAGTCTCCAGCTCTGCATCACAATGGTGTACCACAGACACAGTGACTCACTCAAACAGAGAACCGAGAGAGACTGTCCCAGCTTTAAAATCTTATACTATTGCCATTATATATACTATTGTTCTGTTTGTACGGTAGTTTAATTCGGTGTGCTCTTCCCTGTGTCACGCACCCCTCAGTGCCTGGCCGATGAGAAAGCCATCAGCGCCCGGCTGGCGGAGGAGCGGGACCGGGCTGAGGCGGAGTGCCGGGAGAAGGAGACGCGAGCCCTGTCCCTGTCCCGGGCCCTGCAGGAGGCCACTGAGCAGAAGGACGAGCTGGAGCGCGTCAACAAGCAGCTGCGTGTGGACATGGAGCAGCTGGTCAACGCCCAGGACGACGTGGGCAAGAACGTGAGGCTCCGCCCACTGCCGTCCGGGCTTCCTTATGGGTCTCAGTGTCGGGCCGTGGCCGAGCGCCGGTTCTTCTCTTTCACCTCCTCTCCAGGTCCACGAGCTGGAGCGCTCCCGTCGCGCCCTGGAGACGGAGGCCCAGTCTCTGCGGGCGCAGACCCAGGAGCTGGAGGAAGAGCTGTCCGAGGCCGAGAACTCCAGGCTGAGGCTGGAGGTCACGTTGCAGGCCCTGAGGGCTCAGTTTGAGAGGGAAATCAGCAGCAAGGAGGAGAGAGGGGAGGAGAAGAGGAGAGCCCTTAACAAGCAGGTAGAGGCGGGCGGAGGAAACTCCCTCAAAGCTCACGCCTGTGTCTACAGTCAGTCTCAGCTGTGAAGCGCTCTCCTCCTCCCCTGCGTCTGTCCACAGGTGCGAGAGCTGGAGACCCAACTGGAGGAGGAGCGCACCCAACGCGCTCAGGCCCTGTCTGTCAAGAAGCAGCTGGAGGTGGAGCTCCAAGAGGCTGAGGCCCAGGTAGAAGCAGCCAATCGCGGGCGAGAAGAGGGCCTCAGGCAGCTGCGACGGCTGCAGGTAAATTGACCTGCTGCAGATTCTCTTCAGGCAACATGCGTTCGCAGTTCGCGCTTGTTTATCGGTTATTCGCTCCCGTCTCTGTCAGGCTCAGATGAAGGAGGTGATACGGGAGCTGGATGAAACCAAATTGGCTCGTGATGAGGTGGTCGCCCAATCCAAAGAGACGGAGAAGCGTCTGCAGACCCTTGAGGCGGAGCTTTTGCAGCTGACTGAGGTCTGTGCAAGTGGAACGATTTGCCAGTTTGTGTGCGTTTATACGCCACGCAGTGTCTGGATGGCACTGTTTAATAAGGTTCAATTACTTTGTTAATCCATGAAAAAAAATTCCCTCATGCGGTTTGTGACCGAACAGTCTTTGAAGCGGTAAAAGTGTTTGGAAGTGCTTCCAATAGGCTCAATTGGGCCTAAATCGTGAGTCGTCACGTATCTGTGTATTGAGCTGTATATCGGCTAGTGCGACGCTATCTGGGCGTTATTATCCTCAGCTGCTTAAACTAAGAAATCTGTGCAGCAAAGTTGGGGACGAGACTCGAAAGCAGGAGTGACTTACCCTGGTCCTGCGGCCGCATCGTCTGCAAATTTTCCTGCCAACTTAAAATTTCCAAATTAGTTAATTGGAATCATCATATAGAGTAGAGAAGGATCCTGCTTGATGTTTCCAGATGCATTGATGCATTTTACAGAGACATACTGAGCCCCTTAAGATGACAAATGACAATGGGTTCTTCCATTTATTTTATTGATTGATTAATACGTACTCTGTAAGGATAAGAATTTGATCTGAGATATTCTACATTGAAGTTGCTATTGGTCAGTGAGCCCTCCCGTGTGTATTAGCCTAGCGCCCTACTCCTCCCAGATAAGCATCTGGCTCACCCGGACTCCACATTGGATGAAGCAGTTTGGATGGATCTATAAAATGGAATGGATATATTTACATATCAGTAATAGCTTTATATGTAGCCTATGATAAACTTGTGTAACATTATGGAGTGCTCGATGGTTAACTTTAGTTATTTAGTTGTATTATTTTGCGGCTAAAAAGCTGCAGGTACATTCTGAAAGTCCCTTGTTCCAGTTAGTAGTTTGCAATATAGCAAAAGTTGGACTTTCTAAATCCCATACTTCAATATCCACTAAAGGGCAGTAGCTTTTACTTTAAGTTAGCTGAGAACATTTTTGATGTTCATCTTGCATGCTGTTTCAGTTCAGAGCTGCATGCTAACCATGATAACCACAGGATCTTCACCAACTGATATGCTAGCTTCTGTTTCTTGCAGTTGACCTTCTAAGAACAAGCTGTATAGTTTTCTGCTTATTGTTGACACTCTGTTTACAGTTTTACTCAGCGCTCTATCTTTTGAGTCAATTTCTTACTGTTATTTACTGTTATTTTCTTACTGATATTTTATTTTTTAACCTTTGGTGAGTGTTTCGGCTCTGTGTAAGTGTCAGAGGTGCCCTGTTTATAACCCTCCTCTGTGTTCCTCTCAGGAACTGTCCATCTCAGACAGGCTGAGGAGACAGGCTCAACAGGAACGGGACGAGATGGCAGACGAAATTGTCAACAGCTCCACTGGGAAGTCAGTATTACCGTCCGTGTCAATTTGAATCCACCCTGCCTGCCTTCGTTCGTTCACGGTTCTCTGCCCACGCGCCTCTATGTGTCTGTCTCTGTTTGTGCAACGCTCACCCGCTGTTCTCATCCTTCGTCTCCCCCTGTGTCTCTCTGTGTGTTTGTCATGTGCTGCACACGTCTTTTCTGCAGTTCTCTCATCCCTGGTGTCCTCTCTTTCTACAGGTCTGCCTTGAGCGATGAGAAGAGGAGGCTGGAGGCCCGGGTGTCTCAGCTGGAGGAGGAGCTGGAGGAGGAGCAGGGTAACGCTGAGTTGCTAGCTGAGAGACAGAGGAAGACTGTTCTGCAGGTATACCCACCGCCTCTGTAACCAGATATATAGTTATGTCAGGCTAATGCAAGCTTATATAAATAAGGCCTATTAGGGTTCGCCTTAAAATTCACTTTGAGATATATAGAAAAGGCTTTGGGTGCATGTTAAGGCTCTGAATTAGTTGTACAAGTTCTTTGCACTTACTTGTACATGTCTTAATTCGTCTATAGAAATGAATGTTTCAGTAGAACCAATTTTTGTTGCTGATGCTGACTTCCAGAGAACCAATTGGGGCACATGAGCACACTCAAACCCTGTGTGTGCCCTGTCCCTCCACAGGTAGAGACTCTGACCCTGCAGCTGGCTGGGGAACGGACCCTCTCCCAGAAGAGTGAGGGCATGCGAGATCAGTTGGAGAGGCAGAACAAGGATCTAAAGACACGGCTTGGCGAGATGGAGGGTGCCATGCGGGGCAAACACCGGCTCAGTGTCGCCGCCCTGGAGGCCAAGATTGATGCGATGGAGGAGCAGCTGGAGCAGGAGAGACAGTGAGTGTTTGAAAGGGATAGAACTGAGGGGGCAAGAAGCCTGTATAGAAGAGATGTTAGAGGATTCTGGGATAATAGAGACCGTTGGATAAAAAACTAAGGACTCCATAAGCATCAGTATCAGGCCAAGATTAGACAATGTTTCAAGGCTAAGACTGGGACAAAGACTACAAATCAGTGGCTTCTAGAACGCCATCTCAATTTCTGTCTGGCCTTCCAGGGAACGGGCAATTGCCAACAAACTGGTAAGGAAGACGGAAAAGAAACTGAAGGAGGTGCTGATGCAAGCAGATGATGAGCGGAGACATGCGGACCAGTACAGGGAGCAGGTGACGTGGTCTGGAGCGCCGTCCATGAAGCCAGACGGCTGCGCCTGCGGAAAATCCTAATTCTTCCCGTGTCAATGTGAATCCTGACCTGTGCGCAGGACAGATGAAGCGTAGCTACCGTTTACTGGACTGGATGTAACCGTTTACCATAAACAGATTAATTTTCTCCGGAGAGGATTGCTACTAACATCCCTACTAAAAAATATTGTTAAGAACCGCTGAAAACGTAAAAACGGGAAGTTTTCCGGAACCTGACCCCCCTTTCCGTCTTACTCCTCCATTCTTTCAGATGGAGAAGTCCATGGGCCGTCTAAGGCAGCTGAAACGGCAGCTGGAGGAGGTGGAGGAGGAGAACTCCCGCTCCAACGCTCAGCGTCGCAAGCTGCAGCGAGAGCTGGAGGAGCTGACTGACAGCAGTCAGAGTATGACCAGGGAGATCACAGCCCTGCGGAGCCAGCTCAGGTAACTGTGTGTGGGGTATCAGTTGAAAGGGAGAGATGAGAGGGTAAATAATGTGTCCATGATAGCAAGGGGAGAGTGTAACAGCTGTTTGCCCAGGGAACAGGCATATACGTCCAGTCCTTCCTTTCCCGTGTGTTCGTGTCCCTTGACAATTGTCCACCAGGGATGATCACTGTGTCTGTCTTCATCTGTCTGTGACCATTTGTCCATCTTGTGCCCCCCATTCAGCGTGACAGAACGGAGGACTGAGAAGTAGGTCCCTCTGTGTGTATATTTGGGTTTGTGTAAATGTGGGTGTGGCGGCGTGTGTATGTTGGTTTGTGTATATACACTTAGTGGCCAGTTTATTAGGTACATCTAGGTTGGACCCCCCCCCCTTAAACGGCCTAAATTCTTTGTGGCATGGATTCTGCACGGTGTCTGAAATGTCGTTGGTCCATGCTGACGCAACGGCTTCAAGCAATTGCTGCTTATTGGATGCCGGTGCATTCAGACTGTGAAGATCTCTTTCCAAAGATGCTCTATTGGGTTGAGCTGTGTGGACGGTGCTCTTTGAACCATTCTGAGACAATACATGCTTTGTGACATGGCGTATTATCCTACTGGAAGTATCCATGTGAGGAAGGGTAAACTGTAGCCAAAAAGGGATTCACCTGGTAGGCAACAATGTTCAGAAACACTGTGGCGTTCAAACCTTGCTCAATTGGTATGAAGGGAGTTAAGGTTCTCTGTATCATTACGCCATCACCACCAGTCTGTACCGTTGACACCCAACAGGATGGACAACGGACACACTGCTTATGCATTGTACATGATCTCTTATGTAAGTCCTGACTCAGACATGGACATGAACTGAATGTTTTTTGTTTGTTTGCACCATTCTCTGTAAACCCTAGACACTGTTTTGCATGAGAAGCCATTTCTAGTGGAAACAGTTTTCCTGTCACCGACAATCAAGTCGTTTAGGCCCCTTGTTTTGCCATTCTAACGTTCAATCAAACAGTAACAAAATGCCCTGATGCCGGCTTCATATAGCCATGTGACTCAGCGAACAGAGAGCGGTGAACCAAATGAACTGGCCACTGAGTGTGCCCCTGAATGTGGGCGGGGCTGTAAATGTGGAGCGTGTATATGTGGATGGGGTGGGTGTAAACGTGGGCGCGTGTATGTGTTTCTGCTGCTGTGACTGGGTTTGTCCTTCCTGCTCAGTGTGAATTGCCGTGGTCTCTGTAGTTCTTCCGGTTAGAGATGGCTTTAATTGCGCAGTAGTTTGTGGCCCTTCAGTAGTTTGTGTTTTCCATTCATGAAAATATCCATCCTGCCTAAAATGCACATTGACCATATGAGCAGTATACTCTCCGTGAAAGGGATCAAGCCGCTCTTCCAATCTAATATATGATTCTTATGAGAACCAAAAACCTTGACCGAACCGCTCTTCCGATAACAGTAATTGTAGTAGTTAGTGTAATGGAAGTAATTGATTTGAATTATTTCCAGTATTATTTAGAGAGAGCGATAAAATCTGTATTTTCGGTTGTGATATTAATCTATAACACAATGTCTTTTCTTTCTCTCCTGCTGACCTGTGTTGTCTTTCGTTTGTTCCTCCGTTCCTCCGTTGGCCCCGTCTCCAGACGAGGGCCCCATCCGCTCTCCCTCCGCACTGCTCGCCGCCCTCTAGTGGACGACCTCTCTCTGGAAAACTCTGATTCAGAGGAGCCCGCCACTTCCCCGTCCCCGTCCCCCGGACCGCCTGGCACGCCCACCCCCTCTGAACACAACATGGATCCCCCACCTCCATACAGCCTGACGGAGACTGAATGAGAGGGAGCGACACGGACTGACAGATGGACTGACAGATGGACGGACGGAGTGACGGACGGAGTGACGGACGGAGTGACGGACGGGGTGACGGACAGACAGACTGACTGGATGCCATGCTACTTTAGCACTCCACTCACACGTGCTCTGTGATAAGCCTAAATAAGGAAGTGTGAGTAACAGAAAAATAACTACAGGTATAGAGAGAAGCAGGGTATATTATTAACAATCAGTAGCGGCTGGACGCAGAAATAAAATCAAAACTGCGCTGAGACAGGGGGGCAAGAACTCCTTTCCTGGAAGGAAATAACTTCAGTTCCCAGCGTATTGTGGGAGATCTAATTATATCAACATAGCCATCTTTCAATATATACTGCTTGAAATGACGATACCTCGATGGTTTATTCAATATAAATGCTATTTGAATTTCCAGCTTTTTTTCATTCATTTTGCATGGGCTTAATAAAAATAAGGTCACAGAATCACAGGCAGATAGGGAAGATAAAAATATCTTCAAGCTATGTGTAAATGTGTAACATTAAATGGTAAACATGGATTTTGCCTGTACAAAACTTACCATAACTGCTGTATGGTTTGTACCTACTAAGATGTGATACCTTTTCATGAATTTCAGCTTTGGTCTCTGTTTCGGCCTCTGAAGTGACTGGTGTTAAAATCATTTGTTCCAGCAAATGCAGGAAGACAGTTACCCAAATGACTTCACATATATGGTATTTTAGGAAAATTATAATTTAATGTAAAATGAATTGTAATGTAATTGAGATTCAAAATGTAATTGAAATTGGAACCGTTTTTTCAATTATGTAACTGATGAGTGCCAGAGACGAAAGACAGGGTTATCCATGTTAACGCCAATATGCATACTTAAACATGACCAGCAGAAACTTTTATAGAACACTAATATGAATGGACTTTTACCTGTAGCATTTAGCCTTGGAATGCAGGAGTGGTTGGAATGCCGAAACTCCGTTTAAAAGATGATCAACATTAAGAAATTATTGTCACATAAGATGGTTTTAATAGCATCGACATTTAAAAAAAAAAGAAAAGAAAGTACTGCAGTGTTTTGTGTCCAGGTAAGAACTTGAAATTCTGATGACAATTTGATAGAAACGTAGGTATTGTCGGTAGAATTAACACCTTATAATATTACTTCTGTTCCTGGCAATTTCATTAATGTCAGTTTTAGACAACTACACGGTCATAATCTGACTAATATATTGACTTTTTGTATTATTTCTTGTGTTTATAAACATATCTGAGTGTTGGGATTTATTCATGTGGATACTGTTGCTGGTGTGGTTCTGGCAGTAATATTTTAGTAATATATACTTTAGTAACATAAACTGAACGCTCAGCCTTCTCTCTGGCCTGGCATTGACACAGTTCAGGAAATTTAACACACCTACAAACACCACCAGGCTTGAGAACCAGTGCGAAACAGAATTGAACCAAAGAGATTTAAATGGCTAATGATAATTGGTTGACGGATAAGGTATGGTTAATAGATTAATAGAATTTCAAATGGCCAAATTGTGGAGGATACTTTGGCAGATAAAAACTTTGATCATCAACGTCCGAAATTGGTAAAAATGAACAGGCCTGACCGTTTTTTTGGATCATTGTCATAACTGTAATTTTAATTATTGTTTTTAAGCAAGGGAAATATTATCAAATGTAACAATTGTTGTTGTGGTGTAAAATATTTATGGAACAAAGCTTTTTTGTTTTACCAAACGGAGGGAGTGGGGAATGGCAAAGAAAGGGATTACACCATGCACTAAAACAAAGCCTTCCTTTGGGGAACCTTCGTCTTCTGCTTTCTGCAGAGGGAGTTCGGTAGGTAGAGGATATGGAAAGAGAAAGGCTACCCAAAAGATCATCTGAATATTTTTGCGATTAGTTCTTTACAGACTAGAGTAGCAGACTGAAATTCAGTGTGTGTAAGATGAGCTCTAGTTGCGAGAATGGATTTGATGAGGGTAGAAAAGGTTGATCGAGTGACACAGTATGGTAAGAAGACCAGCCCTAAATCTAAAGGCAGAATGGAGATTGGAGCCCTCAGATTTAAGCTCCCACTCCATCAAATTTTTATGTCCATCGTTTGCCGTCTATTCAACCCACGTGACAAATTTCACAACTCTTAAACATTGTGTTAGGCGTCTGCAGGCCGTCTAGAGTCATAATCATCTGTAATAGCAAATGATCAGACCTTTAAGCTTTGGTTTTTTCCCCACTCCTTCAGTTAGCCTCCATTGTATTAGCGTCCCTTAGTCCCTGGATTGTTTATTTGGACTTGGGCGGCCTTGTTCAGCCTTCTGCTGTATACGTTTAGTCTCCCTACAGCTTCAGTTCGAGAGGACTGACACCAACATGGTGTGATACAGGCTGCAGTATTATAATTCTGACATGAATGCGACGCTTGGTATGGTGTGGTCACGGTGGGAGCATAGTGACGGTGTGTCTGGGTCATTTCACTTTTACTTTTCTCTCTATGAATGACCGCTGCAATTGCCCCCTTAATGAGAGGGGAACATCCATGGATCCCATATTAATGATAAATAGACTGCATTATTTGTGGTAAAGGTAAAATATCTCAGTTACCACACTAAGACAATTTACCCTAGGTGAAACCTATGTTCATTTTGTCATTTTTGTGGCACTCCGTAATTTCAATTATTGCAGTAAATGCTTAAAATGAGGATTTTACATTGCAGTCAGTTAACAATAAATTTTAAAATTGTTTAAAATTGTTTTCTGTTTTTGCTTGATACGTGTATAGTTTTATCAGTACAGCGTACATTGGAGAGATTTCAGCAGAGTATTAACATGGAAAAATCGGATTTAGGTAAAATGGCGCACTTTACATGTCGGCCCAATAGGTGGCGACAAACTCTGACTAACCTTATTGTATGTGTAAACAAAGTGTAAAGGCTCTGAATCTCTTGCCTGATCCCCGATTACCACGTGTGTCCTCTGAATTTGAGTCCTCATTTATTTCACTGAAGCCTGGGTTCATGAAAGCTTCATTAAGATTGAAATGAAACGAGAACCCGTGGACACAGAGTGATACCTCGGGTCAGGATTAGAGACCTTTTTATCTGTAGCAAGATTGGTGCTTTTTTATGATTATTATGATTATTATTATTATTATTATTATTATTATTATTATTTTGTTGCTTCTGTGGAACTTGAATTTAAAATATATTTTACTGTGCATCTTGTTTTTTTTTGCTGTTAAAATTCTTATTTCTGACGGGGTGAATTTTAATATATGTCTTTGGTTTGGAAATCTAATTGTGATTTGATTTATTTTATTGTGGCACAAGTACACATGCATACATTGTACATGATCCCTCATACTTTCCACATTAGGCTTTCTGTTTAAGCTGCTCTGTCTCATTTCACAACACGGTGCTAACGCTAATTTATGAACATACAATTTTCTATGGGACATTTTGAAATAGTTTTGACTCGGGCTAACTTGCTTATGACATTGAACGGATAATGAACAAAAATACATTAAGTTCCCAAGTGTCATGATGTATATTCAGTGACTTGCGTCACGTTTACACAAATTCCATACATTGAATTACATCATGTGCTCATGAACATAGATAAATATTTAAATTCATATGTAGTGTTATAAAATATGCCTTCCATTGCTGTTATGACTACTGATAACACATTTTATTTAAGGCATTTTTTAAACAAAACACTATATGAATAAAACAGATACACATTACATTCTATGTGACAAAAAATAAATAAACATTTGAATTTAGTGCAAACAAAAACAACTTCTGATTTCTATGACACTGTATTTTTTCTCTCCAGATTTCCTTAGGCAATTCCTCTTGTTTGGCTTTCTTCAACTATGTCCGCAAACAGCCAATCCTCTTCCAGGGGAGGGGTTAATATCTGATTGAAGTGTGGTTTTGAAACAGGGGCTGGGAAAGATCTGGCCACACCCTCAAAAGGGTTATGGGTCTGAAATACCCAACTCTTTGTACAGGACAAAGTACTATGAGCACATGCATTTTGGGCTTTTGGGTTTGGCGCTTCAAAGTTGTCCCCCACAAGGCAAGGAGGTTCATTTAGGGAGATGTCCATAATTGGTCTTAACACACACTCTGAAGCCCCTTGAGTGCTGTACCCCAAGTCAGGGAATATCTGGGCAAAATCGGTGCCAGTTCTTTCATAGCCAGATCCGTTACTCTTGTAAAATTGGTTGTTGTCTTCGTGAGAGGGAAGTTTAACCCCTCTGTGCATCTCTACTTCTGCACTTCTGCTGTTCAGTGTGGGAGTCTTGATTTTGTTATTCCTCATTGGATAACCACTACAGAATTCTCTGCTACCCAAAGCTTCATCAGCATGTACAGTTTCTCTTACCTCATTCATCCTGACAGTGTCCAAGGTCACAAAGGAAGGCAAGCTGGTTGCAAAATAGTCTGGACTATTTGTGTTACTAAAAGAGACAGTTCTGGTATTCATGCCCATGTTATGGTCAATGTTTGATTTTCTGGTGAACCCAATGTTGCTTTGAGAGTTCATGTTGTTGGTGCGCTCCAGGTTTGGTTCTGAACTGGACTTGGTGTGACAGTGAAGGCTAATGTTACAGGGTTCTGGGCAGCTTATAACTCTGTCCAGACTGGAGTTGCTTGACTGACTCAAATTGGTGTCATACACCCTCTTAGGGTGTACGGTTGAAGTAAGTTTGTGCTGGTTTTCAGTGCTCCGTGCTCCTGCCTCCCACCTGTCAGTTGTTTTGTCTACATAAGGGCTGGACCCGTTCAAAAATGCACCGGTGAAATGTGATTCACTGTCTGTGTCATCATCTTTCTGAGCTCCCCAAACAGTTATTGAAAGGGGTTGTGAGTATATACCGTCGCTCTCGTCTTCAATCACTAGATCATAATTTCCCAGAACATCTGTTTGTGGGTTTTCTACCACACAGTGCATGTTTGTTTGGGCACTTTCGCCGTCAGCAAATATATGTATTCCAAAAGCGCAGGAAGCCCGCGGATGAGGTTCTGAAGAGGGCATCGGGTTGAAAGCTGCTGTGTCTATGCACAGGGTCCTAGCATTGGAAGGTTGGATGAAATCTGAATTTGGAGCATCTTGAATTCTTCCACATTTTTGAGCGTCTCCAACCCAGCCACGGACATTTGCTTCAAATTCCGTATTGGAGGATCTTAATTCATCGTGACATTTAATAGGTTCATGTTGGGGGTTCACCTGATGGTCAGTGTTATTTGTTGAGTTGAGTGTGTAGTCGTTTGTTGTTACCCTCTCCCTCCTGGAAGGGAGGCCGTTTGCTTCAGTGCATTGTTTATCTGGGCTGAAAGTGTGCGAGTGCGCACCCTGTTTCCCGGGACTCTCCAGTTGAAGGTTAAAGGACCATAGGCTGCCCGGTTCCTCTTCAGGATGCTGAGGGCCAGCTCCATCAGAAGGTAACAAGGAGAGACCCAAGGGTGTGGGGACAAAAGAAAAAGAGGGTAGAGTCATAATTGTAGATGGCTCTGCGGAAAAAAATAATTTGGGGATAGTTAGTCAGTGAAGAATATCTTTAGAATCTAAATCCACAGTGTCCGTTCTTAATAGGGTCAGTGAGGGAAATGTACCTTCATTGTGAGTTTCCTCTGATTGGTCACTGGTTAACACTGGATGTGGAGACAGGGGCTGGCCATCCTGTCCATCCTTTGAGAAAAGTGCAGACGCAAGCTGGCGATTGGCTGCTTCAATTTCAGCAAACTTCCTGAAGAACAAGAGGAGGGGGAAAACTGCAAACACTGCACATCTCCTATGATCACTTTTATCACACATGGGCTTCCACATACTTGTGGATCATGTTGTGGAGAAACCGGCGATGGTTGACTTGTCGTTTTGAGGGGCGGCTTTTTCGTGGCCTTTGGAGGGTACGCATCATGTGTCCCGCAGCTGATGTCACAAACGTGAAGAGGTCTCGACCCCATGGAACTCCTCGCTCTACCCCAGGTTCGTAGGTCAAAGAATTGGATGGGCGCATGGCTCTGAGGGGAAAAAAATCAGAGAGGAAGAAACCAGGAAAAATCAGCAGTGAGAACTATGAAAACAAAGTAGCGAACGTGAGGAATGGGAAAGAGACCTTTTACAAGCAGTGTACAATAGTCTGCGATGATCAAGAGACTCCATTTAAAAAAATAAAAGAATGACCATCAGTAAATGCAGGTCGTCGCTTATGTCGCTTATTTATCAATTGAAATTGACATTATTTGCAATTTAACTTTTTCATTTACGGCGTCCAATTCATACATCTGGCATATAATTGGAACAACCAAAGGAAAGATCCTGACACACAACCTTCAAATTCAGTGTCTGACCCAATTCTCATTTTAATATTATGTCTAAATTGAACAAATTTACATTCTAACACTTATACAAATATCTTTGTGCATGATAATAAGATTCATTACAACCTGGTCCATTCTGTCGTCTGTTGGATTTCCAGGTAACATGCGGTCACCTGAACATACAGTTTATCAAACTGCACTGAACCAGGTTAGCTTTCCTTCCAATTCATAATTGTTTCATTACATTGGAAACTGTTCGCTCGCTGGTAAACTGGTTCTCACTCTTGAGTCTCCCATTCTTTGAATTTATAGCATGGTTATTGTGGTCCTTCTTTAAATCCGTCTTTAAATTTCTCCAAACACGCATTACAATTTACAAATTTAACTAAACGTTTATTTAGCTCTAGGCTTTTCGCTTCACGTAATACCAGGCACAGACCTGAGCAGTGTTTTGAGCCAAACTAAACCCCGTCTTCAATTGCAATTGCAGACGGGCCTTTACGCTTTATCTGCCTGACGCAGAATCAACTATATAAAATCTCTGGACAAAGCTGACATTCAGACACAACGAGATACATCGCTTCACTCACCTCACAGCTGTGTGTTGCCTCTTTCTGCATGTACCAAAAATGAGACGGACAGAGAGACGCGGCTAGAAAAGGGGAGAGAGAGAGGCGGGGTGTGATGGAGGTTAATAAAGATTGACCAGCCGTTATACATCATAGTCACGCTGACAGAAAAGGAATGGAAGCTGGAGGGGCGACAAAGGTCATTATAAAAAAGTCAACTGGTTTGAAAGCGAGGGCTTCATATCTTTTGTCAGAGGACTAAATGGCGCTTGTTAAATACAAGCGGCAGGGGCACACCGGTTTGAGGTTTTAACAAGCCTTTAATTGATCAACTTAAACCCTGCCCTAATTAGCACATTCTCCTGTCTAAGAGCCCAGTTGGTTGCTAGTCACAAATTGCCGCCGCATCTCTACAGAGACCTGTCCCAGAATCCCGTTTTAAAGTCAATGATGATTAATAAATTAAGTGCTACATCAGAGTCTGTTTAGGCTGCAGCATTATGGAAACAGATTTCTTTGAAAAGCGTATGTGCAGCAGGCCTATCAATGGGAATAAAGAGATGTATGTATCGATGACAACCCAAAATTCATGTGAGCTGAATCAATGAGAACAGCTCTGGTTCTGCTGTAAAACACACGTTTCTGTACAATGAAACTGAACCGAACCCTTATGGTAAAACATAGGTCTAGGTAATCAAAGAAGGGAAAGCAGTTGGGGTGGGTGCTGTCTATATTTAGCACAGGCCTGTGCGTGCTTGAGACTCAGACAGCTGTGCAGCCTGTTACACCCTTTCTTGAATGTAAAATCCAGCATGCTGTGTCTTCCTTTCATTCAGTGATCCTTGGTAAGTGGCAAAAACACTATACTTCCTTGGTGGTGTTAGAGAAAATGGAGACAGAAAAGAATGGATTTCCATATTGTTTGGTATTGACAGGGGAACAGAACAAAGTTGTGCAACTGTGCCATTGAGTTTACTCCTCTTTAACTGAAATGGTAGGGTAAAAACCACTGAGTTCAACTGAATCTGTCAGTTAGTACGATATTAATTAATAGCAACATTTCTTTAAAATTATTCTACTTAATGTCTCCCTTTAAGAAGTTGAATAAATAGGTGGCTGATAGCCCCTTATCATCTGTATTCTTAGACATCGAACTTTAACCTGCTGAACCTTTCTCCACGGAGTGACATCCAGTGACTGGCTAATGGTGCCTAGGACTCCACCCCTAATTGCTCCCCACAGCCAGTCAAAAAGAATACGGTGTCTTTACACCTCATGTTCTGTTGTTCTCAGTAAAGCAAGTTTGTGCTGAATTATAAGGTAAATCTTGATTCTGTTTCTGTTGTGTTAGAAATATAAGTAAATTGTCTTGTTTTAGAAGATGAAAAAATTGTACTGTATTTCTAATTCATTAGCAATCCCTGTTCTTATCAATCATTAATGTAATTAATTAAATGGGAGTGCAATGATAAACTTGTATTATACACAACACTTTAATTCCATACATGAACTGGCTAATGATTAGTTGCCATGACGACTGTCCTTTCATAATGCAAATGCATTTTGTCTGTTTTGAACAAAAGCACGAGAATAGCAATTAAACTGTACATGTTAAGAGCCAAGTGTAAACAATTTTGAACGGATTCATATTAAGAGATCAGTAATGAACTACAAAGGCAATTATTTTAGAATTTACACCAAAGTCTATCT
>JAOYSI010001237.1:0-17335 GCA_025775065.1 Hiodon alosoides
TATATATATAAATTTTCCTGAACTTAACTAATTTTTTAGATCTACACGGTCTTAACTATAATAGGGTGCTTTTTTTGGGTGGCTTCAATATTCATGGGACCATACTGATTCTGATGCTTAGATGTTTCAGGCAGCTACTAGATTCTGGTTTCTGTCGGCTACATGAATACATGAATTACATGAATTACATGATAACCCCGTGATTAGTCAGAGGTTGTTTGTGGTGTTCCTTAGGGTTCTATTTTAGGTCCCCTGTTGCTCACATTATATATGTTGCTATGAGGTAATATTATTGGCAGGCATGGGGTGAATTTCCATACTTACGCAGATGATACTCAGCTGTAATTATCTTTCAATCCAGACAATCTCTTAACTAGGGCTGCTTGCTTTGTGGCCATAAAGTGTTGGATGTCATTTTCTGTCACTGAATTCTGATAAAACAGAGGTCATGTTTGTGGGAGGTCATTTTAATTCCCATATTAGGACTACAAAAAAATCTTTTATCTTTTGAGCAATATATCAAAACTTAGATAAACTTAGATAAAACTTATAAAGTTCCTACATTATGGAACTATCTGCACTTGTCAGTGAAGTTCGTTTAACAAATTCGTTTTATTATAGTTTAATATAGTTATTTGTTAATATTTAAATGAGTATATTTGTATTTATTCTCAACCCGCCAGTGCTATATCATAGTGCTATAATCACCAAAATCCATTTGTCCATTTGGCATTATAAGGCCAGGTATTTGTTATTAATTAATAATGGGCCTAAGAAATTATTAATAAATAATCATATAAATGTATTGTGTATTTGTGAATGACTCTTCTCACAATTCTGACAAAGGGAAGTGAGGTGGAACTGTAACAAGTTATCATTGTATACTATTGGGAAAGCTGATATCTGTGATAATGTGATTTCCCTGAACTCCTGTAAACAGCACACAGTAGCTTTTTGCTGTATTTTTACCAATTGCCTGTCGAGGTCAAAGTTCAAAACCTTATAAAATTGTCAGTGGCAACGACTGTTAGAGAACAGGCAACAGGCAACGACTGTTAGAGAATTTTCATTCATTTGGATTATGATCCATGAATTTTAACATTAAAAACTGCAACGCCATTTTGAATTAAATTTACAGTGACTTCAGGTACAAAATAAGTGATGTTGGAAACAGAAATGTGATAAAATGCTAATGTTACGCATGTGTTTATAATGCAGCAAAGACACTCAAGTTGCTTTGCACATTTTTACCACTTCAGTCATGTGTTAATCTTGGTGGACAGGGCTGACCTTGCCCTGTCATGAGTCCCAGCTGCCTGTTTATAGTCACTATTTCCCCAAGCAATGGCTTTCCAACTCCACCAGATGTTTCTCAGCTTTACTTTTCTGTTCCTGTTTATTGAGCTGTTTGGGACACTGTTGCCGACATTGTATATGTTAATAAAACTCCCATCTGTCCTCTTGGCTGGAAAATGCATAACAACAGACTGAGAGACATCAGTTATTACATTTCTATCCAAAAATCTAAACATACAGCCATTTTCTAAAATTCATGTAATCTGTTTTAATGCTTGACTTTGTCCTCACAAGACTTTTAGTAAAACAACTGTATCTTACAATTTGCACGAAAATAATGCTGAGGAGAATTTTATTTATCATAGAGATATATTCAAAAATTTTAAGCACATTGGGCAACAAGATAATGTATGACAGGAGCTATACACAGGGTTGGGCGGTATCCTTTGTAAATGTATCTTGAGTCTGAATAATGATTACGTGGTTATCAGTGACGTGTACAGGCTACTTTTCACAAAATGAGTAACAATATTCATGTTACTTTAAGAAAACTTCCTTCTTCAGAGACATTTTTCGTCTGTTTCTTCCAGTGTCTCAGTTGAACTAATTGTCCTTTAACTGTTATGCTTTGAGATGTTCTACACTGAACAACATAAAAAAAACCTATCAAAACCCCTTAGTTGTTTTGTTTCCATTGTATAGAACACCTAAACTGACTAATAATGTTTAACTAACAATGCGTTAAGCTGACAAACAACATTTATTATTTAACTTAAGTCGTATGAGGCCATGCTCATTATATTTATGGATTTAAACTGTGCTTTAGTTTTCATTTCTAAATAACTTTTTTTTCATTAGAATTGGTGACATATTCTGCTACTGTAGCGCAGCAAAAGCACCTGCTCAAAGTTCACCTCAGTCATGTGACTGTGTTTGGCGCTGAATAGGTTTCTAATTTCCATTCCAAAACGCATTCCAGTGGAGCAGTTCAGGTCAAGGTGGTATTGCAGGAAGAGCTGCTTGATAGTGGGGGGGGATGGTTGTTCAGTGAAAAAAATTAGTTGGTGCTATGCAGACACTATCTGACTTTTTATGCTTTGCTGGTGTCAGTTAAGTTGCTGTTACAGGTACATTGGAAAAATTATTCATCCTCTGAATTTTCAATCTATCCTTCCTCTTTCCCTTGAAGGGCCGGAAACATCCATACATACCATAACCTCTGACCCAAATTTCCTCTTCTGCCTGCAGGGAAGGAAACAACTTCTGCCAAAAACAGTGCTACTTAAGGGCCAATCAATCATAGTCCTACATAAATACAACAGATAATTATAGAATTTTTTTTTTTTTTTATATATAGTTGTATTTTCTCATTTTTAATCATAAAACTTCATGGCTTTCTCTAAAAACATTTTTTTTTATTTAAGTATGTAATAATTTTGTTATAGTATGCAATCGTGACAACCCTACTACACCCCATAGCCTCCGACCCCGCTTCTTCTTCTCCCTGCAGGGACAAGAACATCCCTACACACCATAGCCTCTGACCCCACTTCCCCTTCTTCCTGCAGTGACAGGAACATCCCTACACACCATAGCCTCCGACCCCACTTCCCCTTCTCCCTGCAGTGACGGGAACATCCCTACACACCATAGCCTCCGACCCCACTTCCCCTTCTCCCTGCAGTGACGGGAACATCCCTAAACACCATAGCCTCCGACCCCACTTCCCCTTCTCCCTGCAGTGACGGGAACATCCCTACACACCATAGCCTCCGACCCCACTTCCCCTTCTCCCTGCAGTGACGGGAACATCCCTAAACACCATAGCCTCTGACCCCACTTCCCCTTCTTCCTGCAGGGACAGGAACATCCCTACACTCCATAGCCTCCGACCCCACTTCCCCTTCTTCCTGCAGGGACGGAAACATCTTCAGAAGTGCAATGATTCTGTTAGAAAATCGCAACAAACTTTGCACAGAGAGGAACCTGAAATGAATGGAATATGAAATATAGTTAGGTATAGCCTAACCATATTTTAAATCATGAATGCATTTTGTTATTTATCAATTCTTGACTTGTGGTGTAAATAATGTTTCATAATTATGGTCTGGCTTTATTACAACACCATTATATACCAGTGCTCAGCTTCGATTTTTAAAATTCTGTTCCCTGATATCATAAATTGTAAAAGCCTATGAATACGCCAATATGGTTCCACACTAAACTTGTGAAACTATATTGGAGTATAGCATTGTATATAGTAGATATAGTATAGATTCTTCCAGTATAACAAAAAGAAAGTTCATATATGAGCAATTCCGTCGAGGCAGGGCTGACTGGGTGTGAGGGGTATCATTCGTCACCCTCAACTTGAAGAACTTCATAAATAGATGTGAATGGCTGTCACTCTCAGATAGGGCATAACTCAGGCTTTCAAATCGTACCAATGCTGAGATTCTCAGCAGTCATTGAAGAGAGGGATTCATGCATGTAAAGAAGGAATAACCTCGACAGTCAGTTATGGGGATTTCCAGTCTGTGGACTGTAGGCAAGAGCGCAAATGTAACGGGTTTACCTAGTGGACCAAATGGGGGCAGAGAGGTTAGGTAAGGCTCTTACATTAGGGTCTTTCTATTGTGTACAAGTGTTGCAATATATTGCTTATTTTTGTTTCATTTTAATTCAGCATGGTGAAGGAGACACAGTTGCAGAGTGTGGTACATAGTAACAGTAAGAGCAATAGCAAGAGCCTGTTTCTTTCTTTTTTTGCTAAATAAAAAGTAAGTAATACATCATAATGTAGGGATTGTTTTAGTAACAGGCAACTGTAATAAAATATTAGCATCTGCTTTTAGAAATTACATTGTTGAAAACAGAAACAAGCATTGTGTGTTTGCACCTCCGCATCAGATGTTGTCTATTGGAGACCAGTGATTACATTGACTTTTATTAAAATATGCTAAATAAAATGAACAGGTACACATTTATACGTATTTTAAATCATTAAATATACTTTAATAATTGCACTGCAGTGACCGTTACTTTATCCCAGATTACCAAAACATAAGAAAAACCATAATTTTATTTTTCAAAGCCAAAGTACATAATGTTGGATAAACCTCATTGTAGTGGGCCTTGCTGTGCACTAGCTTGTTACTGACAGTTACGTCACTCCCTGAGCGAGTAGAAGTCAGGTGGCCAGGGGGACTGAATAGGGTTTGAGACATCTGCATTGAAAGGCTCTTCAACATGTCTTTGCAAAATACTTTCCAAATCTACAAACAGGCGCCTTCCATCCCAGTGGTATCTTAAACCCCAGTATTCAGCAATTCCTTCTTCAAGTAGATGTCGAGGTGGTTAACAGTATGTGTGTAATTTGCATCTGTTTGTCACATTCGGTGGCACATTTGTTTGAATTGGTTGTTTTTGACCTCTTGTGGGTTTTCTCCCTTTGTTCGGCTCCATCTATGAACTCAGCTAGCCAGTAAGCTTAGCTAGTCTATAAACATGTAGCTATCTGAGCCACTGAGCCGGGATATTCTGTACTTGGGAGCGCACTAAACAATGCATTTGGTTCGCTCCATGCGCTCAGGCCCCTCCCAAGTCACTGCAAATACATAAAAATACAAACGTGCGCTGAAAGCGGATGTTGTTAACTCTTTTTGCTACCATTGCTAATACCACAGATAGAACTACCAGGGTTTGAATTAAAAATCTCAGCAAATACACATGGTAGGATAAATCATAGCCTTAAATGAAGGGAACAAGAGAGAGAATGGCAAAGTAATGGCAAAAGGGTCAAAACACAATGCAGACATGGAAGAAGCAGGTTGGGTCGGAGTTGGGGCTGTCCATCAAAGCAGATGGATTTGCTTGTTTTAACCAAATTCAGCATGATTTCAGCTTAGCTGGCACAGTTGTACACCGGCACAGTACAACATTTGATGCAAGACAGAAGTGCCTCCTCACACTTACACTAGATACGCTTTCTACAGATAAAACGTCTATGAACTCAGCTAGTTAGTAAGCTAAGCAAGTCTATAAAGCTGCAGCTATCTGAGCCGTTTGATCTTAACTATGTAACATTGCAATGCATAGACATGACATTCACAAATCGTTTTCCTCACATCACTGCTGGAAGGTGGCTAAAGCTTTGACTGTTCAGCACGACATTTGGTTGGACTGGAGATTGTGATGTGCTTCACAAATCTGCTTCAGTTACGTGGGTCCCAACAGGATGGCCTCATCGGACCCATGTGGTAAAGTGGTCCAGAGTGCAAGAACCTTGTGAATGGATTGTGCAGCATTTGACAGATATAAGATAATATAAATTAATTTGAAGAATTTGTCTGTTTGTATAATTTGGGGTTTAAAGTAGTAGTAACATTTCAATGAGCAAATATAGAAAACTTCAAGAATAGTAAAAAACAGTAATAGTAAAAGTCAGAAAAAAGACAAATAAATATTACTAGCAAATATAAACACAAAAAAAGTAAAAAAACAAAAGAAAAAAATATATATACATTTTTCATATATGGGAGAAAGTGAAATTTTTACTAAAGTGCCATAAAGAGATTTTCTCAAGTATTTTCTCAAAAAAGATCATATAATTTGTTCAGTGTGCATAGCGATTCAGGGCAGCCAACTCCCAGTTCAACAGAATATGGAACTATGCTAGTACATGTAGACTCCCAAAGGCCAGAGTGTCAGCTAAGCTAAGCCCTTGAGGGAGAACCCTGATTAGGGCTAAAAGAGAGCAATGGCCAATATGAGTGTTGAATATATCGGAGGTTATATTATTAAAGATTTTGGATCAAAAAATCACTTATCCTCTGAATCGAATTCAAGGATAGAATCAATTAGAGGAACAGGCGAAAAATGTACAGGGGAACTATACATGGGATAAAAAGTAAATAGCGAGTTAGGGATGCTGTATTTATATGAGAGGTTCTTTAATGGAGTCAAAACATCGTCAATAAACTAATCCTTCAAGTGTTTCAAACCACTTCTATGCAGAGAGAAATGTATTCTCCTGCAATCATGGTTTGAACAAGTGATTAATGGCTATTGGGGAGAGTAGTGAGAATGGCTGGAATTTTCCTAAACTGGGCCCAGATCCTAAGGGAAGACCCAATAATATGGTTAGAGCAGATATGAGAAACAGAAAAGAGACACAAATCAAAGCTGAAAATGAGGTTCGCTGACAGGAATCCTCTTCAATAGCTATCCATGCAGGCATAGATGATAAGGTTTTCAAAACGCAATACATGGAATATTGGCTGCCCAGTAATAAAACTGGAAATTAGCAAGGCCATCCCCCAATTGTTTTGGTCTCTCTCGGAAGGATCTATGAATCTAGAGACTTTATGGTTAACGTAAAGAGAAGGGGTGATAAAGTAGACCCCTGGCAAGTGTCACGCCACAACAGAAAGATGTCAAAATTCAAGTTATGTGTGAGGCAACCAGAGGAGGGGGAGGCATATAGCAGCCTAATCCATTCTAAAAAATTCTCACCAAACCCAAAATTTTGAAGGACAAAAAAGTAGTCTCATCCCTCATGGTTAAAAGGGTTTCTCAGCATCGAGAGAAACTAGAACCTCAAGTGGAACCAAGCTCAAGTGAACTGTACAGAATAGTAAATAAGCATCTTAAAATGGAGGATATAACAGACTCCAGTGCATGAGTCAGAATCTTAGCCTAGATATTGGAAGGCAGCACTGCAACTCAACTTTTTGCTACTTTAATAAAAGTGATATTGAAGCCTGGGAGTTGGGGGGGGGGGTAGAATGAAATGATTCTAAAAAATGTTTGAATTTCTCATTAATATATTTCTAACCAGTTGAGCCCAGTAGGAAGCAGATCATGGACTAGACTGCGGAAATGGTGAGTGAGCAACTTTCCACATTTTCCCCTATGCTCATACACAGCACAGCGGGATTTAACTTAATTTAGTTCTATTTGCTTTGTATGAAGATCTGGATTTCGGGAAACTGCATCAGTTGAAATTAGGGTCCAACGGAGCACCAATATTTTCGATAACAAAAATTTGTCCTTCCTGCACTACAACCTGCCACTCTCAGATTGGCAGAATTCAGGACTGAAAATACATTTAAAATACCTAAAATTAAATTTCCTTCACATAAACAAATCGAAGAGAAAACACATGCACATATCTTTCACATAAGTAGGAATAACTATAATAGGTAGGTTATGCAGCTTGCTTCCATCCTCAAGTTCAGACATGGTGTATATAGGCCTTTATAAAATTATTTTCAGCTCTCAACGTAGAGAATGTAGCTTATAACCATAACCATTCTTCAGAGTCTCCTGCTGGCGGTTCAAGATTGACAATGCCTTTGCTTTGGGAAGTCGCACCCATTGGAATACTATCATATTTGGTGCATAGCATGTCTACAGATGATCGTAGCTCTGCAGACATTGCAAAATGAAGCTTTTCTGTTTCGACTG
The DNA here is from genome assembly GCA_025775065.1 of Hiodon alosoides. NCBI lineage: Eukaryota > Metazoa > Chordata > Actinopteri > Hiodontiformes > Hiodontidae > Hiodon > Hiodon alosoides. The sequence goes on from JAOYSI010001237.1 coordinate 7,765, forward strand.
GGACCAAAAACTTTAATAATCCGCTCATCACATTTGAGAAAATTGTATATGATAGCATAATCAGTATTTTATTTCTTCTACTCAAGAAAATAAAAGGTTATTAAATACATGTAAAGTATGATTGGCGGGTTTTGATTTAGTCCCAGCCAAGGCTGCTGTAACAATGTCAGCCAATGTCAACAGTCTCGGTACCCGACAAAGATAAATGAGCATTAGGCTCAGATTTAGCAGGCAAAAAATGCTTAGGCTTGTGTTCAGCAATGCATGTAGTGGGAGAACTACTCATACGTGTTTACTCCATCTAACCAAAACAATTTACATTATTAATGACGGTATGTCTTTATTAAGTGATTTTATTACTGAATTTTAGTCTATATATCAAATGATTTTTTTAAATGCAATAATTTTGAAAAAAATCTCTGGCTTTTATATAACAATATTCACCATTTGTGGAAATATAAAAAAAATCCTTGTTCATGTCTTAGGTAGCCACATCTCCTGAACTATCAACCCCCCCCAAAAAAAAAAAATAAAAAACAAGTAATTTTTGTGCAGTCACTGGCACTATGTGAACTTTATTTTAGGATCAGAGAAGATTAATTCTTTTTTTGTAAATTGACTTTAGGATTCTTTCAAGGATAAACATATTTGTCAGTGCCCCAATGAAAACTGAGAGTTTTGCTATATGTTCCGTTACCATATTTTACAATATTTAAAGTTGATAAATCCATCTCAATCCGTCAGTTTAAAGCAGAAAATGCTTTAAAGAATCCCAGAGTCGATCTTTAAACATTTCATAGGCAGTAGCCACTGATACTGCTTTTCCTAAGTAGCAGTTACATTTTGAAGGGACTATATATGTCCTACTGCAGCCAATTACATCCTCTGGAGAACACCCACCTGCCATTAAGTTTGTTTCCCTCCAGGCAGAAGGTAAAGTCTGAGCTGTTTGACTGTGCTGCTTAAGCACCACATGCTGTGTGACCAGAAATGCATTGCTCTGTACCACTGCACCAGGCTAACTCTAGCGAGAACCAGCCTTCATTGCAAATAGATAGGAAAACAATTAAAACCCCAGCCCAGGATTCCCAGTTGAGACCACACGGCTGGTCTTATATCACAACTGACCCAGGCAAAAATAAATTAAAAAAACCCACACACACTAGGCTAAAACTAGCTCTAACTGTCGTAGGCTCAGGTTACATTATTGAAAGATAATAGTAAGGGCAAGTCTTGATATTTTTCAATTATCCACCTCAGGTGCCTCATATGTTCAGTGACTCCTGCCTGCTATGTGAAATATGCCTGTGCTTATAGCACCCACCCTATGGGTACATCAGTTTGTGTTAATTTTAATATCCCCTCCGACTTAGCTAGAATGCCATTAGAACTTTTCAGAGTGCGTGCTGTCACGTGTTATTTCCACCCAGCGGGAGGCAGACAAGTGAGACAGCTGTCAGGCTGAACAGTCGCCCATAGAGCTCCAAAACATGACAGCTCTGCAGTTGAGATGGTATTTCCTTCCCTTCATGTTATTAAATGTACACCTGCTTTCAAGCTGCAGATGTGATCCCTTACTTTATGCCACAAAAGCAGACTTGGGCTCCAAAATAAGATAAAGATTATCCATGATCCAACATAATAATGTAAAATCATCTCTTTATGACTTATCTAATAGAGTGTAGTTAAGCAACCATCCTAACTGTACAGCTTAATACACCTGGCAATAGACCCTCAGCCTCACCACCTTGTAATAATGACAACAATTGATTAAATGTGCTTTCTCAAAATAGAGGCAGATTTAATCTAACCACGATTTTTCAACAACTATGCCTTCCCACTATGCAACAAATATTTTCCCCCCTTCTTTTAAATTTGAAATACATCATTTAAATTTTTTTGGAATTGCCAGTTGTGCTATTGTGTCTGGACTTTTCATAACCAAGAGACGGGACAATGCAAAGAAGGGCACTCTTTGATATAAGGCAGGGGTTGCCAACCGTGTTTCAGGATATTAAAGGTCTTTCTTATTAAAATGCTGAATACCAGCAGTAATTAGTCTTATTTAGCATAATAATTGATATGTTAAAGCACTTATGGAACTTAAATCAGAACTACTTCTGTCCACTGGTACTGTTCATTTTGTTTTGGGAGTACATCTTTAGACTCTGAAGGGTAATTTTCATTAGTTGCATTTAGCTGTATACTATAAACTGGACACAACAACAAAGTGGCTGGATGATACACATATTTAACGTCCTCCCTAAAGGCGTCGCTTGGGACCAAAGAATTTCGGGGCCCAGGCTCTACACTCTGGCCCCGCTAGTGCCCCGCGAAAAAAACCTTTGTATTTTCAAGAAAATTAACGTCTTAATTGCGGCTAATTCCGCGATGTTTTCCGCGATCGCGGAAACCTGGAGGCACTAATTAATTATCTGACCTACTTTTAAAATTGATCTGACACAATATCAAAGCTTTACTTATTACGGTATCTTTTATATTTTAGTAAACTGAATATCTCTTTTTGGGGAACGTTAGTGAGTACTTCCTGTTGTGCATCTTTGCAAAGCGGTCAATAACAGCATCCTCTGGCACAGACTCCAACGCACTTTTTCAATCGAAAGCGTTTCAAGGTGCGGCAGTCTGTTTTGTCTCATTGTGCTTCTCAGCCAGCTGTGTAGCCATCTTGAAGTGCTAAATGATCTTTCACAGCTGCAGCTACTGATGGGAATGGTAAGTGCTACTTTTACCATTTTTTTTTAACAGTTGGAAACAAAAGAGGGTCCAGAAGCTGATGTTGAGATTTTCACCATTCTATTGTTTGTAGGCTAAGTGAGTTTTAGCAACAAGTATTTCCTCTTGTTTCATTTATATTTTGTAGTGTTTCGCAAGAGCTGCTAAGTCTTCCACAGAGAGAAAGTTTGGTGAGAGGGGGCTTTATGCCTGAATTCCCATCACTAGCTCTGCTTTAATGCTCAAGAACCACTTGTCAAGTTCAGCAAGCATCCGGTCTAAAAATGATAACATAATTTGGTCCTGAAATGACCTATTGTACCGACATACTTACCAACAACGAATTCAGATTCAACCACAAAATCTTCCATGCATTTTTGGTTCTTCCTTTTCAGAGCTGTTTCCTGGATGTCAATATCATTGTTGGAGCACCAAGCCCTTACTCATCATAAAGTTATTTGGCTTTTTAATTTATTCTCTAGTTCTTCTCATCTAAGTGCTGTAGATAGCTTCTTTCAAATCTACTGCTCTGGCCAAATCAAGGTTTTCTTTTTGGAGCAGATTATGATAGCCCTCAGTTTTAGTATGAAGAGAATGGAACATAAAAAGACACTGTAGACAATTTGTGCAGTTCGGTTAGCTGTTGTAGACTGAATATCGGAAAGGCACTGGATAATTGCTGAACATTTTGTTCTTGCTTTCACAGAACGTACCTGGCAAGACCAACGAGTATCAAAAAGCTTTACCAGTTCACTTTGCTTCAATCCTAGCTTGACCATGACCATTCATTAGTGAACCACTAAAGAAGATGTACACATTTTCTAAAGTACTAAATAATTCAGTAGCATCTTTGATAGCTTTAAAAGTATGGCATAGCACAATGTTGAGTTTGTGTACATAACAATGGCCATATATTGCTTCTGGGTGATATTTCTGAAACTTAGCTTGAAGACCACCACTTCCTCCACTCATAACAGAAGTTCCATCATATGTTCGTGCCACACACTGAAGATCATCAAATTTTAGGCACTGCTGCATTGATTCGGAAATTGATTCTGAGTTAAATTATTTTAACTGGCTAAATCAAAGAAAATCTCTCTTTTACAGACCCAGTTTCTGGATTGACATATCAGAGTTCTGACTGCTCCTCGTGTCTGTCCCTTGATTCGCCTGCCATTATAGCATGCATTCACAATGTTTATATGTCACTCACTATGGTAAATGCTATTTCCTCTGAAGAATGCATCGGAGATACTCGCGTCTTTCTCTGATCTCGTTTTCATTTGTGCTGTGTTGCTGCTGGACTATATCAGCATGCATCCTGCTTTCCCCGAAGGCTGCCCATGATGACATGCTTGCCTATTGTGTTTTCGTGCTCTCTAAAAGAATCTAGGAATTCTAGGAAAATCTAAAGAATTTTTTGCATGCAAAACAAAAGGAGTATTCTAACCAGTAATAATTTGTAATCCAGTGCCAATGAAAGGAACGTCTTTTTGCCCCAAAGTGCTTCTGAGGATACTGGGGTAACTTAGGCTGCTTGTGACTAATTTCGATGTCTCCCAAATCAGAACCCAGCGTAGTTTTGAAATCCACAGACCTGTCACTCGATTCCCCTGATTTCTCACTCTGGCCTCCTTCTGCTCCTGATTTCTCACTCTGGCCTCCTTCTGCCCCTGCTTTCTCACTCTGGCATGCTTCTGTCCCCTCTTTCTCTCTATAGCCTGCCTCTGTCCCTACTCCCTCAATCTGGCCTGGGTGTGTCCCTACTTCCTCAATCTGGCATGCTTCTATCCCTACTTCCTCAATCTGGCCTGGGTGTGTCCCTACTTCCTCAATCTGGCATGCTTCTGTCCCTACTTCCTCAATCTGGCCTGCTTCTGCCCCTGCTTCCTCAATCTGGCATGCTTCTGTCCCTACTTCCTCAATCTGGCCTGCTTCTGTCCCTACTCCCTCAATCTGGCCTCCTTCTGCCCCTGCTTTCTCACTCTGACATGCTTCTGTCCCCTCTTTCTCTCTCTAGCCTGCTTCTGGATTGAAATGTTTAGCTTGAGAAAAAAAAAATTCACTACTGGTCTTGCTTTTTAATTTGACAGTGAAGGTCTCTTAAATAGATCCGGGGCACTGGTAATACATTCTGGACACGTGCACTGTGGGTTGGTGCCTAGCGACGCCCGTGGTATTCCCTCTGTCATACATACAAATGATCATGAAGTAGAGCCGACAGGCTTCAAGTGCAAGAGAAGAGTTGTGGCCACAAGTAAGCTGGTTGGTGGTTGTACACGTTTTCTTCATTCTGTGACTGACGCAAACAGTTTTTGCACTCAAAAACTTTGTGTCATTACGGTAATTTTATTTACCCTATGATTTCCCTTTGTATTACAGTACTGTGCAAAAGTCTTAGACACCCTATCTTTCTTGCATAAATGTATTCTTTGATGTTTATTTTTTGTCTTCTGCATTATTGTGTCAGTAGATTTGTAGATTTCCAAACGCTCATTTTCCAAAAGATGAGCAGGAAACTCTGCAACAGATGCTATGGCCTCCACAGACCCTAATCTCAACACATCATCGAGGCTGTCTGGGTTTACCTGGACAGACAGAAGCGAGACTGCAAAAGTCTGTCGAGGAACTGTGGAACATTCACCTGCCAATTGTCTTACAAAATTACATGTGTACCTAAGAGAATCGATGTTGTTTTAAAGGCAAGGGGTGGTCACAGCAAATATTGATTTTATTGATTTATTTATTTACTATGGGTTTTTTAAATTTAATTATTTTTAGTCTTTACTGCCCTTTATAGTATTTTTAATTTTTTTTTTTAGAAACTTTTCATTTCCTTATTTTTGAAAGCATCTTTGGTTTGAGTTTTTGGACACGTGAGCATGTCTGTATATATACACACACACACACACACACGCACACACTACATGGCCAAAAGTGTGTGATCCCACTCGTCAAACATCAAATTTCAAAACAATTTCTGTATGGACCTCGCTTTGTGCAAGGGGGCATTGTCATGCTGCAACAGGAAAGCTTGGCATTGTGGATGGTGATCTTAGACTTGTGTGCAGCTCCTCAGCCATGGAAACCCATTTCATTAAGCTCCTGACAAACAGCTGCTGTGCTGATATTGCACAGCAGTTTCAAACTCAATAGTGAGTTTTGCATCACGAGTGCAGGTGATTTTTACGTGCTTCAGCACTCGGCAGTCCTATTCTGTGAGCTTGTATGTACCACCACTTCTGCGCTGAGCTAGACGTTTCCACTTCACAATAATGGCACTTACAGCTGACCGGGGCAGCACTAGCAGGGCAAAAATTTGACAAACATTTTGGTGCCACATGAGAGTGACTAAGCTATTTAGTATGGGCCAATGTCTATTGCCAATGTTTGTCAATGAAATGAAGATTGCATGGTTGTGTACTCACACAAAAATAAAAAAAAATGTATGTATTTATAATTGTGAATATTTGCAATTGAAAAACATGAATTGGAAAAGTGCAGGAGCACTCCGTCCCACTCCGGCTCCACTACACCCCTGCTCAAAATGTACAAGTTTTCAAAAAAAAGCCTCAACTTTATATCAGTATCATAAAGTATATATATATAAAAAAAAGTAAATATTTTTTCCTAAAGACATTGACGTTTTTTTCTTGCCTTAAATAAGAAACCCAGAAGATTGGCATGGCCCAACAATCACCATAACATAGATCCAATAAAGAGGAGCAAAAGACAAGGGGGAGAGAAAACATAGTTACAGAACGTTACTGATGTGTAACTAAGTAGGGAAAAAAATCCATTGCTTTATGAATTTCTAACTTGAAATATTCTTTGGTAAATGTTCTTAGTTTTAGTCACCAGTACTTATGTGAGTGGAGACAGTGTTCGCTGTGGTTTAGTTTTAGTCACCAGTACTTCTGTGAGTGGAGACAGTGATCGCTGTGGTTTTGCTTTAGTCATCAATACTTCTGTGCATTGAGACAATGATCCTAAAGCTCATTTGTTATACCAAGAATATATAAAATCAATGCAGATGGGGGCCTGTTCATGCCAGTTTTGTGTTCAATAGGAAAGCAATTTTCAACTGGTGTTCGGGGGACCCTAGAGGTCCTTCAATAGTTATGGCAAAAATATTATTCTTAAAATAAAATTCACTCCCTGAAAGCATTTGAGACCGAAATTATTCAAGCTGATAGATTCACCCCTGCCATTACCACAAAATGTCCCCTTCTGAATGGAAAATAAGAAAAAGGATGGACTTTTTTAAAGCAGGTTGCAAGTTTGGTGGCTGGTCGTCAAAAAAACAACAATTGAAAATAAACTTAAACTTTTAATAAATACAGCATATGTCGTATGCTCCTAAAATGTGTGACAGAAGAGTGGGGGATTCTCAGTGTGTTTCTGGGGGAATGAGAAAGCTTTGCAGATGAGATGTGCTAAATTAAGGACTAAGTGCCTGTTCATTAACATTTGACACTGATGATATCAAGCAGAACAACTGATGGCGTTTCAGGTGTATATGTTTTTTTAGCAAATTTATCCCCATGGAAACAGTTCATTCAGGCTTTACGAAACATTGGGCCAATGTGAAGCAATGACTTGTAATTAACAGAGGTCAAATAAATCATGCACTTTTTTATTTCTGCTTGTCTTCATAGTCCAGCTTCAGGCGAGAATACCCTTATTAACAAATACCAAATGAGCAACATTAGAACGCCACAGCGTATCTGAACATTTTTGCTGACCGCGTATATCCCTTCATGGCTACAGTTGACACTTTGTCACATGGATATTTCCAGGAGGATAATGTGTCATGTTAAAAAGCACATATTATCTCAGAATAGTTTCAGGAACATGACAGTGAGTTTGGTTTATATGAGTGCACAGTCCCCAGACCTTGACCCAATAGAGCATACTTGGGATGAGATGGAATGGCCTGTTCGCTGTATGAATGTACCCCCACCTAATCTGCAGTAACTGCATGAGGATCTCCTCAGCATGGACCAACATCCTTCTTGAACATTTCCGACACCTTGTAGAATTCAGGCTCTTCTGGAGGTCTGACCCAGTACCAGATGGGTGTATCTGATAAACTGGCCACTAAGTGCAAATAAAAATCCAAAATGCGGGTATAATTATGTTAGGTGCCTTAGGTTTCTTTTTTTTAAATTTTATAGTGTCTACAGTTGTGTGAAGTGATTTCAAAACACCCCAATAATGCATTATTAATTAAATAAATAATGTTTGCATAAGTGGAAGTTTAATTTGCCCCAAAAAACACATACGATTGTATCTTTAATAAGAAAAACATAATCCATAAGAGATTTCATACATTATTCAATAATCTGCCAGAATTTAAATGCATATTAAGATCATCATTTTGGAAAATGACATGCAGGCATCTTAGCTTCAAACCAAAGTTTCATCTGGTAAGCCCACACACTTGTGTTCCACAGAGACAGTCAGCCTGGTAAAGCTGGAGGAGTCTACCCACACCAAGATTGTTCCTCAAAATATAGAACTTGAACAGGATCCCAGATCATACAACAACTACTGGTTCAGACCAAGATTTATGTGTTTTGTTATATAGCTCATTAGGCTTTGCATAGTCTCTTGGTAATAAGACTCTAGGTCAGACTAAATCACAGTCATCGAGACATGATGGAGGTTTCTCTGGATTAAAACTCACAAAAAAATCTGCATGTAGCAAGCGATAATGCACATCACAAGCCTCCCGCTGGACCATATTTAATATGCTTCGAAGTTGATGAAAGTCATTTTTACTTTACATTACATTTACCATTTTCACTTTACAAACAACCAATAATACCCCAAATACCTCAAGTTAGCGCATTGACCACTATCAAAAACCTGCACACAAAACATAAAATTATTGTTGCATCGTATTGTGACATGGCCACATAAGTGTTTTTTCTTTTTCTTTTTAACCATCCAGATAAAAGATGACTCTAAACAGAAAGAAAGCTATAGATAAAAACAATTAAATACATATGGTTGGTAATTGTAACTATGTTTAATTGATCAAATGTTTGCAAAGGGGGCCATAAAGGAAAAATCGAATTGTATTCTTCGGCTGTGAGTTTCCAAAGGATACTTCCTTTAGCCAAGGGATTAATACTTCCTCTCAGAGCGCGAAAGGAGGTCAAAATGGCCGAAGGTGGAGAAAAAAGGAATCTCCATTAGGCTGAATTGGGAAATGGAAGGTTCTAAAATTCTAGTTGAATATTGATAAAAGCAACATTATGGACAATTTACAAAAAAGGACTTTCCCTCTAACAACCCAACAGGGGCCATAGTTGGGTGAGAAATTGGTGGCTTGTTGATCTTTTTTTGCTATTATCTTTTTGTGATGCTTTGTGTGTTTCCTTAATTATTTATTTGTGAGGAACTCTTGATTACTGATCAACCAACAATTTGGGATACTTTGATGGGGTATGAAAATATGAAAATTATGTATTTATTTTTCTACTTTGGCCATGAAAGTCCAACTAATGGTTTGTTTGCATTTGTATTAGTCTTTTTTTTTTTTTTGTTTATGTTAACGATTATGATCATACTTTGACAGATGGATTTTACGGTTGTTATTATAAATGTTTACCCAATGCTATTTCTGTTACCTTGTTCACTGATGGTGTTTATATTGCATAGAGCAGATAGTCTGCCGTATTTGCTGGAAGTCAACTATAAGTATAGGAGTCAGATTATTATAGTATATTGTGGCAACCCCAGGGCTTACGGACGGCAGATGCGGCAGAAGCCACTCCCCCCTCAAGCACGGGGGCAGGTTCTTGAGCGACGGTACGTTCCCTCCCCAGCA
>JAOYSI010001239.1:0-17334 GCA_025775065.1 Hiodon alosoides
AATGTGAGCCAGAAAAGAAGATGCCTGGAACCCAGCACATTGGACTGAATACTGTTTAAAAATAAAAACCTGTAAAGGACCACACACACACACACACGCACACACACCACACGCACACACACCACACACACACCACATGCACCACACACGCCAAACACACACCACACACACACACACACACACACCACACACACACACTACACTATATTTATAACCAGTGATGGGATGTTAGGATTACGATTAAATATATTTTGAATCTCAAAATATTTTGAACTCCTTTTATTGGTAGTTATGAACCCCCCCAAAGAAATTATCGACTTGAATGGGGGATAATGTTTCTTTTCTGTTTTATTTTTAGTTGTATAACAAGTCAAAGGTCATCTATTCATATTAATTTGCATAATGTTGTTTACACATTTTCTACTATGGTGATACCTACCTGTGTTGCATGTTAGAATGACTGCAGAACGTACAGACACTCATACCTATAAAGAACTCTTTTATTACTGTTGGTGCCATTTCATTGTTATTATTTATTTATCTAATTATTTATTTTGCGTTAACGAGAGTGAACTTTTTTACTAAAAATACATTTTTATTCCCTTCTAGCGACAAAAAGGAGACAAAGCCAACCAACATTTTCTTGAACAGGAATGGGAAAGTTTGCAGGTACGGACGGCACTCCATAGGCTCAGAGCAGATCACTTGGTGCAAATCAGGGCCCGGAGTCACTCCTGAACACGTCCCATGTGCTCTCTCTCTCTCTCCATTTCCAGAGGATGTCCTACGACCGGACGCAACAGCTGCAAGACCTGCAAGGGATCATCCAGGAGATCTCCAGGGAGATCATGTGGGTCAACGCGCACGAGGAAGAGGAACTGGTGTTTGACTGGGGGGACAAGAACATCGATACGTACATCCCCAAGAAGCAGGAGAGCTACTCTGTAAGTCTACACACGTGGTCCACGCACGGCCCTTGATTTGGATGGCCACACATTATAAAAACCGCCTCACAGGAGACATACAGCAGCATTTTCAGTGTCTTCTTCCCACGACCTGAGAGAGTGAACCCAAGCTCCCTGGGCATTCCCAACAGTCCAGAACTTCCAAACATTCCAGAACTTCCCAACAGTCCAGAACTTCCAAACATTCCAGAACTTCCCAACATTCTAGAACTTCCCAACAGTCCAGAACTTCCAAACAGTCCAGAACTTCCAAACATTCCAGAACTTCCCAACAGTCCAGAACTTCCGAACATTCCAGAACTTCCCAACAGTCCGTATGTGTTGGAGAATTAAGTGTAGATCATCTTCAATTTTTATTATCCATCTTCTTACCTTATCTTTTCAGAAACTCATGAGTGAACTGGAAGTGAAAGAAAAAGATCTGAACAAACTGAAACTGAAAGTTGATGGTCTCCTAAAGAATAATCACCCAGCCTCTGACAAGATTGAGGTAAGGGTTTAAAAAAAAAAAAATCCTTCAATATGTTGTCAGTCGGATAACCAACCTCTTGTTCATAAAAAACCCTAATAATGACACTTTGCACGTGTGGCCACTGACTGCGATTATGTTTTCATAGGCCTACATGGACACACTGCAGACCCAGTGGAGCTGGCTCCTTCAAATCACAAAGTGCATTCATGTGCACCTGAAAGAGAATTCCTCCTACAGCCAGGTCCGTTACACCTCCGTGAAGGCCTTCTGACTGGGAGAAAAAGAAAAAAAACAGGAAGAAAGCTGAATGTTGATAAACAGTTATTTCAAGTCTGAATGAGTTTTTTTTTTTTTTATATCCTGTACCGAAGTTCTTCAAGGAGGTCAAAGAAACCTACAGCAAGCTGCAGAAGGACGATGAGAACATTCGCAGTAAATTCACCTGCAACAAGAACACGTCTCTGGAGAACCTTCTGGAACTGGCCAAGAATTTGGAGGTGATGTCCAGTTCACATGTTCCGCAGTCCAAACGGGAAAAAAAATCCACTTAGTTGAAGGCTAATGAAATCATTTGCGTCTAAGCAACGCAGGGTGTACTGTTGAGAGGGTGCAGAGACCGCCTCTTTCAGAGGCCCTTGGTTCGGTCTAATGATACTGAGTTCTCCTGCACACAGAGGGAGAAGGAACGGATTATGGAAAATAGAAGGCAGGTGACGCTCCAGGTCAACAAGTCCAAAAGCATCGTGAGGCTGAAGCAACGTAACCCTGAGGAGAAAGGCAGCAGCCCTGTGATGGTGCAGGCCCTGTGTGACTTCAAACAGGACCAGGTGAGAGGGGTGTGGCTCCTGTGTGACTTCACACAGGAGCAGGTGAGAGGGGTGTGGCTCCTGTGTGACTTCAAACAGGAGCAGGTGAGAGGGGTGTGGCTCCTGTGTGACTTCAAACAGGACCAGGTGACACACACACACGCACACACAGACACACACACATTCACAGACATGCACGCACGCGCAGACACACACATTCACAGACATGCGCGCACACGCACGCACACACACACACACACACACACACACACACACACACACACACACACACAAACTGCTTAAATGAAACAATAAGGTTGTCGCTGTCTACAAGCTCGCGACAGATTCTCCACTGAGTCTTCACAGTGACTGGCCAGTCTATGCCAGTGAGAGTTTTCACACAAAAAAAGTCACTGCCACTGCCGCAAGAGAAGAAGGCTGCACGGCCATGCTTGAATCACACCTTGTGGGCGAGCCGGTTCATCCCTCTTGTCTTCTCCGCAGAAAGTGATCCTTAAGGGCAACGAGGGGATCCTGAAGGACAACTCTCAGCGCAGCAAGTGGCAAGTCACGGGCCCCGGCGGCCTGGATATGCTTATTCCCTCCGTGTGCCTCCTCCTCCCACCTCCCAACCCACTCAGCATCACTCTGGCAAACAAGTAAGACCCCAGGGGGTGCCACTCTGAGCCGTACTTAACACAAGAGATACGCCATGTGGACAAAAGTATTGGGCCACACCTCTTAATCTTTGAATTCAGGCGTTTCGTTCATTCCCATTGCCACAGGTGTATAAAATCAAGCACCTAGCCATGCGGTCTGCCTTTACAAACATTTGTGAAAGAGTGGGTCGTTCTGAAGAGCTCACTGAATTTGAGCGTGGTACTGTAATAGGATGCCAGCGTTGCAGCGAGTCAGTTCGTGAAATTTCTTCCCTCCTAGATATTCCACGATCAACTGTAAGTGGAAGCGTTTAGGAACCACAGCAACTCAGCCACGAAGTGACAGACCACGTAAAGTTACAGAGCGAGGTCGCCGAGTGCTGAGGCACATAGTGCGTAAAAGTCGCCAACGCTCTGCTGACTCAGTAACTGCAGAGTTCCAAACCTCCTCTGGCATTAACATCAGCACAAAAACTGTGCGCAGGGAGCTTCATGGCATGGGTTTCCATGGTCAAGCGGATGTATAACTGTAACTTAAAGTACACCATATAGTGTACCTGCAGGGCAGACTGACTGAAGGACAGCAGGCTGAAGAGTCTCAAACTTGGCCAGGCTTGTGCTGGTGTGTGAATGTGAAGACGCTTAGGTAATTCGGTGGATTAACTAATTCGTGTTTCCTTGTTTTTAAGGAATGAAGAATATTATGAAGCCATCCTGTCGTTGTGGAACCAGCTGTATATCAACATCAAAAGCTTGATCTCCTGGCAATACTGTATAAGAGACATCAACCGCATTAACTCCCTCACCATTAACATGGTACGTGTGACAGGTGACGTGGCTCCAGCCAGAAGCACCCTAAAACCAGCGTAACACCAGCGAGCCCCATCAGAACAGAGGTTCACTGGACGTGGTCTCCCCTGGTTTCTTTACTAACCTGTACACACACCTGTACAGACACCTGTACAGACACCTGTACACACACCTGTACACACACCTGTACAGACACCTGTACAGACACCTGTACACACACCTGTACACACACCTGTACACACACACCTGTGTTTCATTGGTATGTTTGTTTGCCTTTGCTCCGTGACCCCAGCTGGCTGAGATGCGTCCTGATGAATATCGCAGCATCATCAAAAACTTGGAGACTCACTACCAGGAGTTTCAGCGATACAGCATGGGCTCCGAGTTGTTCGTCGACGCTGACAAGAGGACCATCGAGACGCAGTACTCTGGAGCGCAGAAGCAGTACGAAAAACTGATCATCCAGCTGCCAGCCTACGGTCAGTGCCTTTAGCTGTATGACAGTTTCTGACGTTTCATTAGGGATTCACACACGGTTCCTGCATCGCCTGGTATCTCTTCTGGAGATTATTCTACAGTCATGTTCTGGCTGCGTTTTATGGCAAATAACTGTAATAACTGTCTTTTGGTAGTGCTCATGAGACAAGGCCAGGGCCAGGGCCAGGTACCGGTACCGGTACCGGTACCGGTACCGGCACCGGCACCGGCACCGGAACTAAACCAGACCCTGCTGATGGAGCTGCTAGCCCTGAGGAAGAGGCTCCAGACGACGGAGTTTGGCCTCACCCAGCACCTCCATGTCCCGTTGGGAGAGAACAGTGTCAAGGAGTGCTCTCAGCGTATTGTCCAGATGGAGGTACGTCATGTTGAGGCAGGAAACCGTAAGGACAAAGGGTCAAAGGGTCACATCCATTAACACTGTGGCATACGTTAGCTTAGAGTCTTCTGTGGTGATTTTTTTGCTTAAAAGGTGCATTAATTGTGAGTTGGCTTAGAGTCTTCTGTGTTTAAAAAGTGCATTAATTGTGAGTTGGCTTAGAGTCTTCTGTGTTTAAAAGGTGCATTAATTGTGAGTTGGCTTAGAGTCTTCTGTGTTTAAAAGGTGCATTAATTGTGAGTTGGCTTAGAGTCTTCTGTGTTTAAAAAGTGCATTAATTGTGAGTTGCTATAAAGGGTGCAGCAAAGCTAAGGTGGATCCCTGAATCAACACACATCAAATCATGTCTGTTTCTTTACAGCAAACTCTTGGAACTCTTGATGTCCCCCAAATTTGTAGCCCATAAAATGCACTTCCTATGACCGGGAAAGACCTACTTTCAGGCGTTGAATGTACGCTGATCCAACCTTGCAGGCCATTCATCATGACATACAGTCGAACCGAGACGAGTACCAGAAACTGAAGGAGAAGATACTGAGGCAGCTGCAGGGCATGACGGACTTGGACAAGTCTAAGTTCCTCCAAGGCGAGCTGACCCTCATCAACCAGAAGCTGGGGAACCTGGAGGGCTATTCTTCAGCCTACTTGCAAAGGTGAGGCAGGGTCACGATTCCCTTTATCACTGGGTGAAAAGAGCAAGCTCCTCAAGGCACCAGCTAATTTTCTCGGAGGGTGAGTGTCATGAGCAGTGGCAGCCAGGGATCTGTGCACATGTCGCCGTGATGTACAATCAAAGCAGGGTCTTGTAACTGCAATGTGTAATGTGAAAGAGAAGCCTTCTCTCGTCGAGATCGCACGATCTGCGATTTAAACAGGGTGGGTGCCGCTGTCCTTGACCTGCGCTTGGCCTGCATCGCTGCGCTAAATCTCCTGCCATGCGAGTTGTAACGCGTAACGTGTCACGTGTCACGTGTAACGTGTAACGTGAAGACGTTTATAAAGTGTAACGTCATGAAGGGGAGCGCTTGCTTGCTCTCGAACCCCATGAATGAAGCGGAGCGCTTGCTTGTTCTCGGAGCCCATGAATGAAGCGGAGCGCTTGCTTGTTCTCGGACCCCATGAATGAAGCGGAGCACTTGCTTGTTCTCGAACCCCATGAATGAAGCGGAGCGCTTGCTTGTTCTCGAACCCCTTGAATGAAGCGGAGCGCTTGCTTGTTCTCGGAGCCCATGAATGAAGCGGAGCGCTTGCTTGTTCTCGAACCCCAGGTTGAAGGCGCTCCAGGCCCTGTTTCAGAGTGTGCTACAGGCGGAGGACGTCATCAAGGTCCACGAGGCCCGGCTGACGGAGATGGACACCACTTCCCTGGAGCCAGACCAGGTGGAGGACTACAGGACCACGCTGAAGGTAACCTAGTGTTACATCTTTTGATGTGCGCTGTTTCCTCACGCACATTGGTCTCGACACTTATCCGAATTAGCAGATATCTGATCTGGGGGTGGGATAAAAAAAAAAAATCTAAACAAATATTTTTTAACATGTTAGTATTCATGAGAAAATCCTTCTTTTTTCTTTCTCCAAAGTCAAAAATACCTAATACATTTGTTTCAGCAAATATTTATTATATTTTCCAATATACCCAGTGCATTTAGATTTAAAGTCTAGTGGCAGGTTTGCTCCCCACGTATCTCTCCCCCTGAAATAACATTCTAAGATTAATATATAGAATATAAGATATATAATATAAGAATATATTTATCTCGGACTTTAAAAAAAACGAATGACTAACAACTCATTTTTATGATGCTGGACAAGAAATCAAGAAAATATACCGATGTCGGATACACAGCGCGCAGCAGTGCTAATGTAGATGCGTCTTCACCGTTCCCCCTACAGCAAATGAAATCCGATCTGAATCTGAAGGTGGACGTCCTCAAGACGATGGACAAGGAGCTGGACAACGCCGTGCACTGGAACAACCAGATTGACCAGTCGGTCCACAAGTGTGACGTGGACCTGTCCAACTACTCTGTGCTGGTGGTCCAGTTGGGTGACCGCTGGCACCGCATCCAGGCCCAGGTTGACAGAAGGTCAGGAGGAAGGTTCACACGTCCAACCCTCAACGCCTCACTGCATGTTTACTAACAACAGAGAAATCGTGCAAAAACAAGCGGCCCTTGTGTGAAAGCACATGCTCTTATAAAGGGCTTGCTTTAGCTCCATCCATCCGGTCACATCTGAGCGAATAGCTGATTGTGGCTCTCGGTGAATCTCCCAGATCGCAAGACCTGGAGAAGTACCAGCAGCTGCTGAAGCGGTACCTGCAGACCAGCTCCTCCCTCAGCAGGTGGATCGAGGAGACACGCCGGCACCAGGACAGCCTCCAGACCGGAAAGTTTGACGACGTCAAAGTGCTCATGGAGTTCCTCAATGAGCAGAAGGTGCCCACGCCTGACGCCCGTGTCCGGGATATGATAGCCTTAAGTCAACAATTACGTTACTTTCTGTTTCCCAGAGCACGTCTTTCTGGGGCAGAACTGTAAAGTCTTTAAACAACTTCTTTAAACAAGCTTCTGACTCTTGATGTGGGGCTCAGAGGTTCTGACTCGTCTGTGTGTGTGTGTGTGTGTGTGTGTGTGTGTGTGTTTATGTGTGTGTGTGTGTGTGTGTGTTTATGTGTGTGTGTGTGTGTGTGTGTGTGTGTGTTAATTTCGCAGACACTGAGCTCTGAAATAAAAGCGAAGAGAGGGGAAGTTGAGGACGTCCAAAAAGATTCTGACCGCTGTGCAGCCTCCGTCAAGGTAGCGCCCCCTAGGGAGCATCGACGGGGGCAGGGGCAAATGCTTTTGGGTGCAGCCAGCTCCAAAACTGCCCCGCCGCTGTGACTAACGTGGGATAAAAGGAGTTTTCCTCCAAACCGGAAACCTTCCAATCCATCGTTTGGACCTAAAAAAATTCCTTGACGTGTCGACATCTTGTAGTTTTTCAGCTTGACTTTATTTCTCCATGTTCTCTGCAGGACTACGAGCTACAGCTGGCCTCTTACAGTGCAGGACTGGAGACTCTACTCAACATCCCCATTCGGAAGACTCTCTTGCAGTCCCCGTCCACTGTGGTCACACAGGAGGTACTGCACAGCAGGCAGACCGACATGCAAACACAAAGGAGTCACTGTCCTCCTGATTTCTGTTTCTTTAATTGAGTGCTAAGTGGCAATGAAAGGTATCCCTCATTAATTAATATTGTCAGGGATATGCCATGAACTCATCTAAGGTCAGGTGTGCAAGGTGATATTGTGTCTCACTGTTGTCTTTGAGAGTACCTGTTTTTATTAAACCAGAACTTACCCAGTTCTGGTGTGTTTTAGAGCAGTTGTATGCCTTACGCTGTGCCATAACGTTAAGCTGTGTGTAACAGGAATGCTGTCTGAAACTGCCCTGTATCTCTCAGACTGCTGACTTGCAATCCCGCTACATTGAGCTCCTCACCCGCTCCAGCGACCACTATAAGTTCCTGGGGGAAATGGTGAAAAACCGAGAGGAGCTAAAGGTGGGCATGACCTTCACAAGCGCTGAATAATCCGCTTTAGTGCGTAACTAGTTCTCTTAACCAAACAAACGTGTGTCTTCACTGCGATGGCAGGGGAGTTTCCAAATTTGTGAAGGGGAAGTCTATGACCACGTAGTTTAACAGCCTAGCCTAAGATGTAGGCTTTACTGGTATAATCCCATTTCTGTGTTATAACAGACAAATGTATAAGATACTAATAATGATAATGTTATTATTATCCAAATGTTCTGTTATACGGTATGTTCTGACAGATGTATAGTATTTTTAAATTGTCATTTAAACCTAAAATGGCTTGCAGCGGAAAATACTACTTATGGCTAATTGTCTGCAAAGTTGTGTTGAAGGATATTTTTTGCGGAAAGACTAAATGTTTTATCCTTTAGATCAGGAACACCCGAATTGACCTTTTGGAAGAAGAGCTGAGGCGACATAAAGAGGACATCAGAGACAAAATTCTGATGAACAAGTCTCTCGAAGAGGCCTTGGCCAGATATCAGCTTGATCTCTCTCAGTCCAAGGAGCAGCTGTTGTCCATGGAAGAAGTCAAAAGAAACCAGGCAATACAATGCAGCGCTGCCAAGGAGGACCTGAACAGCACCTGTAATCAGATGAAGGATCTGACCGATCAGGTGACCAGGCTCACCTACCAGATCGATGAAGAGAAGAGGAAGAGGAGACTGGCGGAGGAGAGGTACACCAATCAGCAGGAGGAGTACGAGCTTGTCATCAGAAAGAGGCAGAAGGAGCTGGAGGAAGTCAACTGGTCGAAAATAGACATAGAAAAGACCATCAAGGACAAAGAGCGTGAGATCGAGAGGCTGAGGAGACAGCTGGAAGACCACGCCGCGCGACAGCGGGAGTTTGAGGCTGAGCTTTCAAAGGTAAGAGCACAGTATAATCAGGAGATAAGTACCCTAAAGAAAACGTATGAGTCTGAGATCCATGTCACAAAGATTAACGTCCAAAAGCTTGCCATGCAAAACGAGGATTCCTCTGGGCTCAGACTGGAGAACGAAAGACTGACAGGTGAGAAGAGGGAGTTGGAAGAAGATCTGAGGAGACTCAGGCTCTCAATGAGTGAGTTGGAGCAGTTGAAGAAGAGGGCAGAGGAAGAGGCTTATCAGATTAAATCCACAGGAACGGAAGAGTCCAGGAAGAGAATGGAGCTTGAGATCCAGATACAGACTATCAAACAGCAGAGGACAGAGGATGACTTGAGGCACAAGGAATCTCTTGCAACCACCAATAGAGCAATCCAGGACAGGGAGAGGCAGATAACTTTGCTGACTCAAAACCTGGAAGATGAGTCAAGGAGGAGAAAGGCTCTGGATGCAGAAAATGGAAATCTCAAGCAAACCCTAATAGACCTTCAGTCAAAGCATACTTCCTCGGTCGATGCCATAAACAAGCTGAAGGCATCTCAGCAGGAAATGAGTCTGATCAGGATTGAACTTGAGAAGCAAACCAGCGAAAAGAGCAAGTCGGAGGAAAACACATTCAGACTCCAAAATAGAATTAAAGACCTCCAGAAGATGACGGACGGCTTAGAGGCCGAAGCGGAGAAGCACCGGAAAGCTGCCCTGGAAGAGGAAGCCAGGAGGAAGATGGTCGAGGCAGAGTTGGACCGAATGACTCAGTCATGTAGAGAACACGTAAATATTATCAACACGCTGAAAAAACAGCAGGATGAGGTGTCCACTGTGGGCAGAAAAAATGAGCTGGAGCTGCGGAGCCTCCAGGAGGCCCTGGACAAAAGCCAGAGAGACAACAAGCTCATGAGCGAAAAGCTTAACCAGCTGACAGCTGAGCTAAAGGCCCTGCAGCAGCAGCTCCTGATGGAGCAGGGGCGCGTCCGGGAGGCAAACCTCCGGAACGAGACGCTCCAGAAGACCGTTGAGGAGAAGAGCAAGGTGCTGAATGACAACGTCACCGAAATTGAGAAGCTCCAGAGCCTCACTCAGAACCTGACCAAAGAACGCCTAAGGCTTGAGGAGGAGCTAAGGACCATCAAGAATGAGCGGGACGAGTTGAAGAGCAACGAAAGATGCAGCAGTGAGACCATTGTCCAGATATCGTCCCTCCAACTCCAGCTGCAGACCAGTAGCAAAACGATCTTGGATCTCCAGGGACGTATCGATGAGTTAAACAAGGAAAAAACGAGGTTGAAAATGGAGACTGAAAAAATTCTAAAGCAAGCCACCGAGGTATATCATAATTTGAGAACTTTTTGTCAAATGACCTCAAATTATGCCAGTTATAAATAGGGACTGACGCTTGTTTGGCGACTCTGTTGTCATGAATCTACAAACCAGTGTTGTAATTTTTTTGTGACAGTGTCAAAGTTTCTGTCGTTCAGTTGTCTTACCATTTAGCTGTCTAACATCACAATACCATGGATCACTCATACGTAATTGTTGACTTAAGGTTTCCATGGATCACTCATCTCGCTTGCTGCTTTCACGCTTCATTAATATATGCTAGAAAGTCTGCTTGTTTGCTTTTTTTGTGTAACTTAACACAACAACTGTGCAAGCATTTCATATCGGTGATATTTTACACATACTGTAAAATATTAGCTTTTGGCTTCAGTCCGTGTTCAAGATATGTTCACTAGCAAGTAATTGAATAAGGTTAATCTACCTGAGCAAAGTGGAATGAATTTCAACAGATAATTTTCATTCTTTTCATTTTCAGACATCCAACATGGTGCATGAATCTCAGACCCAATACAATCAGCTGTTGCAGGAAAAAGACAGCCTGTTACACAGAATTAAACTAATGGAACAGGATAAGGCCAGGATGCAGAAGTACGAAGACGAGCTGAACCGCATCAAAGTCTCAATGGAGTCCGAACTGCAACAGAAGAAACGTCTCCAGAACGAGAATGAGCAGATCAGAAAAGACTTCACCTACTGGAAGAGTCAGTACGAACTGAAAGAAGACCTAATCCGAAAAAATGCGTCTGAAAGAGACGCTATTGTGAGGGAGAGGAACACCCTGAAAACTGAAATCGAGAGGCTAATTTCAGAGCTTAAAGCGGTGGATCAGAGACACAGCTCTAGGGTGCAGGGCGCAGAGAAGCAAATCGCGGACCTGACCTCAGCCAGAGACAGCTTGGAGCGAGAGCTTTGGAAGCTGAAGCAACACCCTGACACGCTCAGCAGGCAAACGCAGACCGAGGAGAATGTGGTTACGGTGGATGCCTCCACGCTCGTCTTCGACGGCGTCCGCAAAAAAGTCACAGCCCACCAGCTGTGCGACTGTGGGGTCATTGATAAAATCACACTGTCTCAGCTGCTCAAGGGCCAGAAGACCGTGCAGGACGTAGCTGTTGACATCAAGGTCTGTCTAAAGGGAACTGGGATTATTGCGGGGGTTGAGGGCGGTCCTCAAGGCAGAATGACAATTACAGAGGCCAAAAACAAAAGCGTGCTCACACCGGAAAGTGCCTGTATGCTCCTAGAAGCCCAGGCCGCCACAGGCCACATCATTGACCCTCGAGTAAATGAGAAGATGTCAGTGGACACAGCCTGTTCCAGGGGCCTCGTGGATTCCCAGGACCAGGACAGCGTGATCGCCGCCGAGGCGGCCAGCACAGGTTTTAAGGATCCTAGCACTGGCAAGCTACTGTCCGTGGGACAGGCCATGAAGAAGGGACATATCGACAGGGAAACCGCGCTCCGTCTGCTTCAAGCGCAGGAGTCAGTTGGGGGCATCCTCGACCCTGTCCTGAGTGTCTTTTTACCCAAAGACACAGCTTTGGATCGCGACTTAATCGATGAAGACCTATACCGAGCTCTGAACAAGAAACCAACGTGCTACATTGACCCAGCCACACGGCAGAAAGCATGTTACATCGATCTAAAGACGAAATGCAGGGCCGAGCCTGCCTCTGGCTTGCTCCTCCTCCCCGCCCCACAAGAATCCATGAGGGTGAAGGGTCTCAGAGGGGAGGTCTCCATCACTGAGCTGGTTGATTCTAACTTGCTAGGAAGTGCAGATCTGTATGGGTTGATGCAAGGTAAGATGACAAGCCAAGACATTGAGAACAAGCTCAAGCTGTACTTGGGTGGGTCCAGCAGCATTGCAGGGATTTATGACGAAGCAAATGGCAGGATTCTGCCCATCTACCAGGCTATGAAGGAAGGGCTCCTCAGACCTGGCACAACTCTGGAACTCCTAGAGGCCCAGGCTGCCTCCGGGTTTATGATTGATCCCGTCAAAAACCAATGTCTGACGGTGGATGAGGCATGTGAGAGAGCTCTAGTGGGCCAAGAGTTCAAGGCAAAGCTCCTGTCTGCTGAGAGAGCTGTCACAGGGTACAAAGATCCACACACAGGGAAAATCATCTCGCTGTTCCAAGCTATTGAGAAGGGCTTGTTAGAAAAGGGGCATGGCATTCGACTGCTGGAAGCTCAGATTGCAAGCGGTGGCATAATTGACCCCAAACATAGCCATCGCATCGATGTGGACATTGCATACAAGAGGGGATATTTCGACGAAGAAATGAACGAGATCCTGTCCGACGAAGGTGATGACACCAAAGGCTTCTTTGATCCTAACACTGAGGAAAATCTGACTTACCTGCAGCTGAAAGAGAGGTGCATTACGGACGAAAAAACCGGACTCGTCCTGCTCCCGCTGAAGGATAAGACAAAGCAACAGAAGTCCTCGCAGAAAAACACACTTCGCAAGCGCAGGGTGGTGATTGTGGACCCTGATACAAACAAGGAGATGACCGTGCGTGAAGCCTATGACAAGCAGCTCATTGACTACGAGACCTATATGGAGCTTTTGGGGCAAGAGTGCGAGTGGGAGGAGATCACCATCACAGCGCCCGACGGCTCCACCAGACTGGTGGTAATAGACAGGAAGACAGGCATACAGTATGACATCCAAGATTCCCTGGATAGGGGCATCATTGACCAAGCCACATTCAACAAGTACCGCTCTGGTTCTTTGACTCTGACCCAGTTTGCAGACCTCATCACAAGCAAGGTCGGTCCAGAAATGCCCTCTACTGCTAGTGCTGTTGAGGCTGTACCCCCAAGCGGGGGTAGTGCCTTGCAGGCGCCGCCGTCCCCAAGAATTCTTAAACATGTCACCAGCGTGTCATTAACCATCTCATCAACACCTGACGGGCTGGGTGAACAAAGTCCCATCGGAGCCATATTTGACATGGAAACGCTTGAAAAAATAACCATCTCCGAGTCAATGCGACGTGGAATAGTGGACGCCATCACTGCTCAACGTCTGCTGGAAGCCCAAGCTTGCACTGGGGGCATCGTTATCCCAGCTACTGGGAAAAGGATTTCAGTACAGGAAGCTGCACGCCAAGGGATTATAGATGACGAAATGGCCGGTAGGCTGAAGCCAGCTCAGAAGGCATATGTCGGGTTCGAGGACATAAAAGGCAAGAGAAAAATGTCTGCAGCAGAGGCTATTAAGGAGAAGTGGTTGCCCTATGATGCAGGGCAGAGGTTTCTCGAGTTCCAGTATGTCACTGGTGGTTTAGTTGACCCCGAGCTTGGTCAGAAGATGTCAATCGAGTATGCCATCCAGAAAGGGTGGCTTGATGGAAGAGGGGCACAGAAGCTCCAGGACGTCAGACACCACCCCAAGATCCTGACCTGTCCCAAGACCAAGCTGAAGATCTCCTACAAGGAGGCCATGGACAACAGCATGGTGGAGGACAGTGGTTTGAAGATGCTTCAGGCTACCTCCATGTCCTCCAAGGGCATCAGCAGCCCCTACAATGTGTCTTCTGCCCCAGGCTCGAACTCAGGTTCTCGGTCTGGTTCCAGGAGTGGTTCCCGCAGGGGCAGTGTAGACCTCACCTCCAAATATAGCTATAGCTACTCGTCCTTCAGCTCCGGTTCTCTGTCTTAATACCATCTCTTATTCAGTACACAATGTTATTACAGGATTAACAATGATAACTTCCACTACTTTCTACTACTTACTGTAAATCAATGAAAAGTGAATATAGGGCTGTGGGAGATGAAGGTTTTTAGATGTTGTTAGGTGTAGACACTAAATATTTAGCAACACTGGGTAATAAATGCATTTAGTTGACTTTATTCTTGAGTATGTAGTGTATGTTTTGATTATTGGGATTTATAAAATACTCAATATTGCTTTTTTTTAAGTTCTGTGCCCGTGGATACCCTGGAGGAGGTCAATCAAATACATTTGTCTTTGTATTCTGTATCGTTTCTTCTACTCTTAATAAATACATTTATCTTGGTTAAATTTTGTACGATGTACATGTTTTAAACCAGCAGTTCCTAAACCGAGTCGAGTCCCCACATCTGAGGATTTCGTCCTTTCCTCCTCCTGTTTATAGTTGTTTTGTATATCGTCCGTTTGCACACCGCACTACAGTAACTGCAGTCAGGCACCCTGTGACTACCTTGGAAAAACTTTGGACTAGAATACCAATTATCAACACCAATCACGTCACTGCCTTGGCATCATTAGCCCGCCTCATTACCAATGGGTCACATGGGTCAAGCCCCGAATCCACCATCAACTGAACTAGTTTTATTAAAAAAAAAATATATATATATATATATATATATTTTAAACATTATTTAAAATGTATTCTCTTGTAGATGGATACACGGAACTTGATTAAAATATCCAGTAGAGATCCGTTAAGAGGCATGGGCCAGTTACTGATACCGTAACTTCTCTTCACTTCAGCTTGGGAGAGCGGAGTTTGAATATCGACATGGTTGGAACGTTACATTACATTACTGTTTTCGCAAGAGGAATATTAGTTTATAAAAAACAAAGTTTATTTGTTACAGTACCGACAGATCTACAGAAGCAGTGGAGCCTAACTCTGCAACGCCATACTCCTGTCCTCCACCTCTGGACTACTGCACAGTTTACCTGGAAAAATATAAATGTCTTAGTCTAAATACTAAATCCAAGCAGAAAACCAAAACAGCTTCTCATCCCATTACAAATCAAAGCTGATAAACACTCTATAGTATATAGCTCACTAACACTTGCTCTTTATTATAGGGAGCTTTTCGCCGACCCGCCGCCTGCTGTGACTGGCCCAACAGCAGGAGTTGTAATGTCCCTTCCCACCAGCTGGTGGAGCCAGTGATCTGTTCTAAAATGGCTCATTACGGCTTTATGTTTTGATTCGGTTTACTAATGACATTAAATCTATATTAATTCCCCCGTTCAGGAAAATATGTCAATTTTTTATATTTTAAAATTATACTTTGAGATCGCCTGCCAAGGGAAATGATGACCTGAACAATCTCCTATCACCTGAATCACACGAATCCCCATCGACCCTCCATCTGCAGTCAGTGCTGAACGACAGGGCTTGGAGCGCCCCTACACGCTTGCCGAGAAAATGGACAAGAGGAAAGCTGCCTTCAGAGACAGTCATTTCAGACTGTCCCTTTCCAGGGGCTCATAGGGTTCAGACAACTCCCCTAGAACCCGGGCTAAATTCAAAGTATCATTGGAAATGACCCGAAAAAATATAACCTTGGATCCATCTCAAATAATGAACTACCAAATAACTTCGCTACGTGGATTGGTCGGGCAGTTTGCTAACTTTCTTTGCCGATGACAGAAGTTTCAATAAAATAGCCTTTTTTTTTAATTTATCGCAACAGCTACGCCGCGCCCAAATAAGGTGACGTTTTGATCACGCGACAAAGGTCGGATCCTTCAACCCACTCGTTCGGAGGTCTACCTTTTGGTCTGGCCTCATTCGCAAGGGAACTTATCCTCCTGGAAAAGACGGAATTGTGTATTCATAAATTGACCACTAGATGACACCAGTGAAGTTGACAATACGGAAAGGTCATCTCATATTTTTATGGCGTCAACATCCATATTATTAACTATTAACTTTGCACTGATATCGCGTTGAAAGTTGAAATCGCAAGTGAATTCACATTCCATTAATTTTATAAGTTACACTCCGACAACGCAATCGGTGCTAAAAGTCTTTGATGACGACCTTCATTATAATCGATGTACTCGACTTGTCTTAAAACAATTACAAGCACTGTTTATATATATATACTAATTATAGCGCTTGTATTGCATACATATTGGAAATCACACTTGGGTTTCGCTATAAGTCCGAAAGAGTTCTCCCAACGGATACCAAAATACAACAGAACAACAGAAAAAAGCATTTTAAGTCTTAAAAAAAAAAAAACTGATATTTTTCATCTGTATTTATTTACAATTTGTGATAAATGCGTGTTTTTTTAATTATAATTGTAAAACATATAAAGACTTTGTTAAATAATAAATAAGACTTTAATATAGACTTTAAATGTTCTATATTTATTTATAATACATCTTTATATATATGATATCTTGAGGCTGACCACATATCACATATTTCTCATTTGTGTCCAGTAGTCTCATTTAACAATGTGGTGTGTGTGAGCCTCATGCCTAAACATAAGCAAACACGAGCGTTTAGCTGACCAGGAAAAATGTGATTTAATGTTTATGACACCAGAGCTTATTCGGTGAATACGCCTGAAATAACTGGTTGGCGGGAGGGGTGTGTGTGTGTGTGTGTGTGCGTGTGTATGTGTGTGCGCGCAGTTGTTAAGGATGGGGGAGTCCCTCTTCTCTCCTAAAGGAGGCTGGGAAACCACACGCGTTTAACGTGCTAGGAAGAGCCTACCCGAGTGGCCGAAGTGCTTTATCGGTTTCTGTTTCGTCCTATGTTGCACCTACTGTCACCATTAAGTACAGTACCTGACCGTCATGTGTTTACTCTCCATAGGGACTTTTCAGTAAATCGCTTTACAAACCCTGTGTTTTTCTTGGCGTTACCATGGAGTATAAACAGTTATATGGTATAATGGTGTATTATTGTACTTTATCCCCATGGCAGTGTTTATTAAGAGAGGCAAAGGAAAATATTAAATGCTGTCCCTGTACTCGGTACCAGAACTTGAGTGGGACGCATCATCGACAAGGCCCCGATGAAGGGGGGAGGGGGGTAAATGGGGCTCTTTTAAATCTCAGAATAAACGAGCGGCGTGTGTGCCTGTGCTGCCTTCCTGTTATTTCAGCCCTGCTAGCCACCCCCCCCCCCACCCCCCACGCCAAACACACACACTGACTCTCTGCAGTAATGAGAGGCAGAGGGGAGGGATCGGAGGGAGGGGGG
>JAOYSI010001241.1:17393-32529 GCA_025775065.1 Hiodon alosoides
CTGTGTGAGAATCATAGACGGGCCTGAGTGGTGAATCTGTGTGAGAATCATAGACGGGCCTGAGTGGTGAATCTGTGAGAATCATAGACGGGCCTGAGTGGTGAATCTGTGTGAGAATCATAGACGGGCCTGAGCGGTGAATCCGTGTGAGAATCATAATTTTAGAAATACCTCTGCTTGATTTTTTTTTTTTATATTCCTCGCTCCTTCAGGACCTGATCGAACTCCACCTGACCTACTGTAACCACCTGACGATACGCAGCCTGAAAACACTGGCCAATTTCCGGCAGACCCTGGTCTCCCTCAGCCTGTTTGGGTGCAGCAACCTTTTCTGCCGTAGGAGCGTGGCCTCGCTGGTGCGTGAGGATGAGGATCGCCCGCCCAGAAAAGTGCTGGACTCGGACTTCAGCTTTCAGGGCTTCAACCGTCTGCGGCTGCTGAACTTGGGCGGCCTGAAAAACGAGGTGGACGCAGAGGCTTTGCTCAGGCCCTTGCCCTCTCTTACCTCTCTGGACCTTTCAGGAGTCCACCTGCCCAACGTGACCTTCCTGTCTCAGTGGAAGGAGCGTTTGGCCTCCCTGGTGCTCTACAACGTGGACTTGTCAGAAGAACACATTCAAACCGTTGTGCAGATGAGCTATCTCCGGTGAACTGGGGTTGCGTGGTGTAGAATTGTCGGGGGGGGGGGGCGCATTTCCTAAAAATATTTTCCATCGATTTTGACTGGCTCCTGTGGGTATTTTATATGTACCAACAGATATTTTTATATGTGTCTCCCCCTCTGTTCGCCAGGCACTTGGACATCTCCCGGGAGAGCCAGCGCACCTCCAAATTCAAGCTGACGAGGAAAACCCTGACTGCGATCGTGCACAGCCTGGTTCACCTGGTCTCGCTGGACATCTCGGGGCACGTCATGCTGGATAACTGCACGGTACCGCACTTTGAGGAGGCCATGGGCCGACCCAGGTGAGAGCGAGGGGAATGGAGATTACGGGGTATTAGATTACGGGTCGTTTTTTCGTCCACCTCCTGAACGAAAGCTCCGTTCTGTGGTTACTGCAGCTGTTTTGGTGAAGGGGTGCGGTTGTTTCCGCGCGCGTTGCGGCGTGTTCTGCGTGTTCCGTCTTCAGAATGGTCCTCCACTGCGCTCTCTGTCACACAACGTGAGCGGGTGACTCACGTGACTGCCTCACACTGTAAACGAGGCCTCGGCCTGTGTTCCTTTTCGTTCCCCTTCAGCACCGAGCCGTCCAAAAGCAGCATCTACCCCTTCCAGGAGCTGAGGAGGCCTTTGCAGTTTCTGGGACTTTACGACACCACGCTCTGCAACCTGACCCACATTCCAGCCTACAAGGTTTCATCCTGGGTTTTTTTCTGAGGATCTGGGGGGCTTGGGTAGAAATTTCTGTTTTCAATCAGGGTGCCGTGTCAAGCAACAATGCAACTTACACAGGGAAAGTTGGATAAAGTGAGGTTATAATGAGATCTTAGTTAGTTAAAACCTTCTCTTTAGTGGATGTGTAGTCTTTTTCTCACAGAAACTGCTGTTTCAAAGCGCCACTGTGATGCTAATGAGATTATTGTACTAAAAATATAAATTCTAAAACTAGTGTATGCTGACATAAGTTAAAGGTGTAGGCAGGCTACAAGTGTCAGTCCTGTGGTGATTATCCATAAGTTAAACAGCAGCCTTGCGACTGAGCTACACCAGGCGATGACTGAGCTACACCAGTAGTCTGATGACTGAGCTACACCAGTAGTCTGATGACTGAGCTACACCGGTAGCCTTACGACTGAGCTACACCGGTAGCCTTACGACTGAGCTACACCAGGCGATGACTGAGCTACACCAGTAGCCTTACGACTGAGCTACACCGGTAGCCTTACGACTGAGCTACACCCGCAGCCTGATGACTGAGCTACACCAGGCGATGACTGAGCTACACCAGTAGCCTTACGACTGAGCTACACTAGGTGATGACTGAGCTACACCGGTAGCCTTACGACTGAGCTACACCGGTAGCCTGATGACTGAGCTACACTAGGTGATGACTGAGCTACACCAGTAGCCTTACGACTGAGCTACACTAGGTGATGACTGAGCTACACCGGTAGCCTTACGACTGAGCTACACTAGGTGATGACTGAGCTACACCAGTAGCCTGATGACTGAGCTACACCGGTAGTCTGATGACTGAGCTACACCGGTAGCCTTACGACTGAGCTACCCCAGGTGCCGACTGACCTAGCCTCAAGGTTAACGTCACTGCTACCCGCCTCATCTCTCCGGGACCCAGCTGTGCCGGTCACCTGAACGAGGGCATCTGCGATGGTATAATAGAAAGTCCGTGTTGCCTCACGTGTGGTTACCGGCTCTGCTCAGGTCACAGGTGCGAAGAATGAAGACCAGATCCTCAACGCCATTGAGGCCTACACTGAGTTTCGCCCCGAGGTGGCGCACAAAGCCATCAATCATCTCTTCGACATTGCCAGGGTACAACACTGCAGCCAGCTGCTCCGGGCTCTGCAGGTGGGCACGTGATCTGGTCTGTGACGAGCTGCCGATATCGCGGAGCGTCCTTTGAGTCCGCGAGGCTGCTTGTCTGGTACATCCTTCTCTTTGTACGTTCACAGCTGGTGATCACCGCCCTGAAGATTCACAAGTATGACAAGGGAATCCAGGTAACGGGCAGCGCCGCGCTGTTCTACCTGACCAACACCGAGTACCGCAGCGACCAGAGCGTCAGGCTGCGCCGGGAGGTCATCCAGGTGGTGCTGAACGGCATGGAGCACTACCAGGAGGTCACGGTGAGGAAGCGATTACTGTGGTGCCGGGCCAGGGTTCTGTAAGCACAGCGATTTGGTTGTGAAGCCAACCTTCTTCCCCTTCCCAGGTCCAGAGGAACTGCTGCCTGACGCTGTGTAACTTCAGCATCCCGGAGGAGCTGGAGTTCCAGTACCGCCGCGTCAACCAGCTGCTGCTGGGGATCCTGGAGACGGCCCGGCAGGACGAGTCCATCCAGCGCATCGCCGTGCACCTCTGCAACGCCCTGGTCTGCCAGGTGGACAACGACCACAAGGAGGCGGTGGGAAAGATGGGCTTTGTCATGGTACGGTCCAAGCCGGGTGGCATCCGGGGTTCCTTTCTCGTAGTGTGCTCGGAGAAGGGTCCTCATTCCTTTCTTGTAGTGTGCTCGGAGACGGGTCCTCATTCCGTTCTCGTAGTGTGCTCGGAGACGGGTTCTCATTCCGTTCTGGTAGTGTGATCGGAGACGGGTTCTCATTCCTTTCTCGTAGTGTGCTCGGAGACGGGTTCTCATTCCTTTCTCGTAGTGTGCTCGGAGACGGGTTCTCATTCCGTTCTCGTAGTGTACTCGGAGACGGGTTCTCATTCCTTTCTCGTAGTGTGCTCGGAGACGGGTCCTCATTCCTTTCTCGTAGTGTGCTCGGAGACGCGTTCTCATTCCGTTCTCGTTGTGTGCTCGGAGACGGGTTCTCATTCCGTTCTCATAGTGTGCTCGGAGACGGGTTCTCATTCCTTTCTCGTAGTGTGCTCGGAGACGCGTTCTCATTCCGTTCTCGTAGTGTGCTCGGAGACGGGTTCTCATTCCTTTCTTTCGTTTGCAGACGATGTTGAACCTGATACAGAAGAAGTTGCAGGACAAGATGGTGAGCTATAGTCTTTGTTGGTTTTGTCGGAGTGCGGGTGTCTATGTGGTGCCGCGCTGAAGCGGTGGATGGGTGGCTATTGTTAGAGTTAAAACCACATGTATAAATCTGTTCCCACGCACATTATTTTGTTCTGCGTTTCTTTCGCTATGTCCGCAGTGTGACCAGGTGATGGAGTTCTCCTGGAGTGCTCTCTGGAACATCACGGACGAGACGCCTGATAACTGTGAGATGTTCCTCAACTGCAAGGGCATGGACCTTTTTCTGGAGTGTCTACAGGTGGGACCGCCTTCTCCCTTGTCTGAGCTTTTAATAGGATCAAACAGCAAAATGTTAATGGGCGTATTTAATCTCCTTCTGTGGCTTCTTGCCTTGACTTACGTAAAGTTAGTTGCGTAACGTGGCCTGAATATTATTGTCCCCACTGAATTTGGGTTTTGGTAAAATGAGAACTGAAAAGTGGCCAACTTCAGTCAAAGCACCTTATTAAAGACGGAACACTGAGAGCAGTTTCATTCACAGAAAAACAGAAACGGAAAAACAGAAACAGAAAAACCACTGTTTTTGACGAAATGGGGACAGATGTAAACATATATAATCATATGGTCGGCGTTCCCAGAAAGCCACCCCACACCTGACCTCCTCCTCCTCCTTTCAGGAGTTTCCTGACAAGCAGGAGCTGCACCGCAACATGCTGGGACTTCTGGGTAACGTGGCTGAGGTGAGGGCGCTGAGGCCACAGCTGCTGACGCCACAGTTCATCACCGTGTTCAGGTGAGACCGGCAGAGCAGTGCTTTCTCATCCAATCCTCTGTGTAGGAGCCAGTCTCAGTAACTATGCTCTCGAATTAACTAGGCGAACTTCACTGAGCTCAGTAAGTTACGGGTGGCTTTTCGCGTTTCCTAATGTCACCAAAACGTGAAATCGTGAAACCGTGAAATGGGCACGGTGATCGACTCTGCCTCTGCCTCATGCTCTGTGCCTGCCTGGTCAGGCTCTGGTGTACCGCAACTCCAAATTCGTTAAGCGGTCGCGGGAAGTCGATAATAACCTAATTAATTATTTGCTTAGCAGATTATCTGCTTGTCCGAAGTGAGCGATGTAGCTGACAGTTTTACATTTTCTCCAGTTGATGCTGATGAATTGACGCCACGCTGCTGCCATCTGCAGTGGTTGTTCTGACGGTCTGTTTGTTTCTGCACAGTAACCTGCTGGACAGCAAGGCCGACGGGATTGAGGTGTCCTACAACGCCTGCGGGGTTCTGTCCCACATCATGTTCGACGGGCCAGATGCCTGGACCATGGAGGAACCCAGCCGAGATGCCGTCATGGACAGGATGTGGGCCGCCATCCAGAGCTGGGACGTCAACTCCCGCAGGAACATCAACTACAGGTGAGGAGGGGAGAGAGAGTTCTGCTCTCTGCGGATGATCCAGTCCTGCTGTACCAGAACCAGAACCAGAACCAGAGTCTGCAGCACAGCAATGCCAGGCTTGAGCAGTACTATCAGAAATGGGCCCTGGCATTAAACCTGGACCAGTCCAGGGTTAAGGCATTCTAGAAAATAAATAATTCTTTCTTGTTCTTGTTCAGTTGCTTTGGCAATGCTCGATTAGATTTTGTCATGCCAATAAAGGCCCTTTTTGAATTAGAGAGGGGGAGAGATATTAGAGGCGAAACGACAGGAGAGTTTGGAGAAATGGTTAACTGCTAATTAAGATGCGGCATTGTAACCACGGCTACACCCACTTCCGTTTCTCCAGGTCATTTGAGCCCATCTTGCGTCTTCTCCCCCAAAGCATCGCCCCTGTCAGCCAACACTGGGCCACATGGGCGCTGTACAACCTGGTGTCTGTCTATCGTGAGTATCTCTCCGTTTCAAATCCTTAGTTACCGGCGTGCTCGGCTGCTAGGTAACTATGGTGAGAACATCTTTTCGCTATACTCCTCTCTCCAGCGGGTAAGTATTGCCCCTTACTGATCAAGGAAGGAGGGATCGCTCTCCTGCAGAGGGCACTGGAGCTGGAATCGTCACAGCCCGAGACCAAGGACATGGCACGGTAGGTATTTCCTCTGGACTCTCCAGGTCTAATGTGACCACCTTCAAACAACTAAAACTAAAAGAAAAACATGGAGAAATCGCCTCACGTTAAAAAGACACTTGGGACCCTTTATTTTTTCCCCCCCTCAGTTTGTTTCCCTTTAAGCTTTACTCGTTTAATATTTTCATGGGGAAGGAATGACGCTTTAAGTGTAGCTCCGTTGACTATTCAGTGCTCATATGCCTTTTGTGTCATTAACGTTCAAATCCTTTTTTTTTGGGGGGGGGGGTTGGATTTCCAGGAAGGTTATGGAACACTGCGGAAACTTCAAGGAGGATCCCATGGACACTACAAAGTAAACTGAGATGAGCATCGGATTAGGGGGAGATTGGGGGTTGGGGTTTTTTTCCACACACCAGTATTTGTCTGGATCAATATACTGTAACTTGTGTGAAGACAGGAACCATTTGCTTCTTAGCCCAATTTCTGGAGAACACTTTTTTTATGAGACACTAGGAGGAAAATAAGGGTGCAAGCGATGGGGAGTTTTTTTTGTTTTTTTTGCACAAACACGTATAATTTGTTCAAGTGATATGGTCGTATTCTCATTTTCTGGTTTAAATTGGTTTGTGTGTGTGTGTGTGTGCGCATGAGCGTGCGTGCGTGTGTGGGTGGGGGGGTGGGTTTTCAAGATGTTTTTTTTTTTTTTTTTCTCCATGGAGCTTTGTAAGAAACTTATAATGTTCATCCTTTTAAAGATCCAGTCCTAAGTCAAAGGCCTTTTGGCTTAATCCTAGATTCTGTACAGCATCTATTGTCAAAAAATTCAATCTTTTCCCATTACTAGATCCATATGGCCCCTGTGAGATAACTTTGGATTTCTTCCACAAAGACTCAAAGAAACCTGTTGGATTGAAGGTGGACTCTTTGCCCGAGAAACTGAGCTTGGTCCTGATTTGTGGACAGCTGTTATCGTGAAACAGCTTGGTGGCTTTCATTAGCACCTGTCACTATGCAGACTACAGGTGAGGAGGGATGCGTCTCCATGGAAAATGTCTTCCTCCGCTGGAGAGGTGTAAGAATACCCGGTTTGGATGCATCGTACTAAATTGAATAATTTTCTCCTCTTTGTTTGTGTAGTAGTTTTTTTGTTTTGTTTTTGTTTTTTTTACCATGATTAGAAACACTCCTATAATATGTTTTATTGTCATGATAGACAACCTCTACATATTTAGAAAACCCCACTCTGAAAGAATCCTTTAAGAGAAAATAATGATTTATTAAAAATTTGCAGTGCTGTGCAGCCGGGATCATTGGATTTATTTTTACTTTACTTGTAGTTTGTTTTATATATTTTTTTAAATCTTATGAAACAAATAGGAATTCGATTTAAATTTTTTAAAAGATGCCTGGAGCCAATCTTAAAACAAAATCTGAGTTTGTTTTTGCAGCCTCTTATTTCCTTTATTTAACAATTAAATGTATATATTTTTACCGTTGTTTGTATATCACAACTGCCTTGCTGAACTATAGAAAACTAATGTACTGAATAAATAATCTAAAATTAGAGTGATTTCTAAATTCTACATATCAGGAATAGGAATCTAGTTGTGACTTAAAAGTTGATTTTAAAGGAAAAAAATCTTTAAATAAAAAAAAAAAACACCCTTTAGGAGGGTTGAAGTTAACATGTTTTTAAACGTTCCCTTTGGTTATTGTACTTTTAAATGCAAAATTTGTACTTCATTCCCATATAAAATAGTTTAAAATAGTTGTAAATCTACCTAGTTTGTATTGGGGGGCATTTCTTTTACTTGGAGAACATTGTATTTTTTTGTAACACAAGGCCGGCGTCATCTGTTTACCATCGCTCTGGTAATATCTTTTTATTTGGCAGGATGTATAAGAAAATGTTCGTGAATTGTTATACTCTAATCAGAACGGATTATTGCATAGCACAAAAGGGTTGCATTAAAATTAGTTAGTAAAGGAAATGTTTTTTTTTTTTTTTTTTTAATTGGTTCATGGAGTTCTTGATGTGTTCTTTGTGGCTTTACAGCAGTTGGTCTATTTGCTGCAGTCTCAAATTAAAAGCCGGGTTAAAAGTTTCGGGCTGACCGAGTAATAATTTACGGGCACGGCATTTTGACCATTATTTGGAAGATTAACCTAACATTATTTAAAAACTCGTCTTAGTCTTAATTTATATGAGACAAGATGTTCAATGGTAATGTTTTTCTGTTTTGTCTTCACTTAACTGTACACTTTTAGGCGATATTTCAAAGATGAGCGGCTGGGGTGTAAATGATTTCATTCATTTATGTGTTAATACATAATATATTAAATAACATGTTGAAACAAACCGATACATTTAATGTGTCATCGTGTAGGTAATGAAATCTATGAAAATGAATAAATGTTATTTCTTCATTGATACCCTGAGTAAAATTTCCAATTATGAAGTTACCTTTTAATATTTATATATGAACTTATGAGCTGTAAACAAAAAGGCTTCATATGTGTTTTTTGTTTTTTTTAGGTGCGCTACTGTAAAAGCTAGACCTCTTGCATTTACTTCAGTAAATAGTAAAGTAGGTTTTAGTATGTCGTTTGAAAAGTTCGGTCAGTCCTGCTGGATGAATACGTGTCTGCTTAGTATTTTGTAAGACACAGCCTTTTACCTTGTATATGTCAGCTTTTGGACTGCATTTCATAGGTGGTTCATTTAAGGATACTTATTTTCTTGACAACATTTTCCTCCAGAAATTTAGTGATCACCTTCTGATACATGACAAAACCATGTTTTCCTTTACGACTCAGTTTCAGGTAATGAAAGTAAACACTCATGAGTTGTTACATGTGGAAATTTCGGGAGAAATTAAAAAAAAAACATACTTAACGAAAGAAATTATTAGGACATAAATCTATTTTTTAAATTAAGAAGTGTTTCATACTATGGAAAGTTTAATTGCATACCGTCACTATCAACTTCTAATACTTCACAGAACTAAGTGTATGGCTTTAAGGGGGCATAAACGCTGTTCCAAGGGCATTGTGGGAGGTTTATGTAAAAGAAAGATGGCAGCCACCTGTGCGAGAACTCTGGGTCTGGTCGGTCGGAATGTCATACAGATTCAGAGATGCAAGACCAGAAACTTCGCAAATCTGGTGCCGAGAACTCCTCCGCAGGGAACCAATAAAATATCCGAAGCGGGTGGGACTAGGTTCCGACCCAAATTCTTCTCTCTAGGCCCGTTTGGAGGTGGTAGCGGGCCACTGGGATGTGCTTTCTTGCTAGGTGGTGGACTTGGCTTGTACCAGGCAATCAAATTTTCATTTCAACGTCATTTTGCAGAGGAAGCAACTAATGTAAGCGTTTTACTCGGTAGTTAATCAACTTCATTATTAGTGTTGCTGTGTGCTAGTTCGCCACATCCTCTTTCTAAGTG
Organism: Hiodon alosoides; assembly: GCA_025775065.1. Classification (NCBI taxonomy): domain Eukaryota; kingdom Metazoa; phylum Chordata; class Actinopteri; order Hiodontiformes; family Hiodontidae; genus Hiodon; species Hiodon alosoides. Next base: position 26,555 of record JAOYSI010001241.1, read on the forward strand.
GCAGATTTAAGTGTTGCTATATAGTTCTGTTGTATAGACACGGATAGCCGATAATCTTATTTATTTTTGTGCATATTTGAAGTGTAAGACTGGAAGCGGGAGATAATGTGAGTTTGACTCCTTATAAAAATTAATAAAGAAACTCGTAAAGCCTCAGTTGGATTCATTTCTGTCCGTCTGTCATGTAGGCGTCTGGCGCGGAGCTGAAGTTAACCTTATACCAGTACAAGACCTGTCCATTCTGCAGTAAGGTGCGCGCTTTCCTGGACTACCATGGTCTTCCGTACGAAGTTGTGGAAGTGAACCCAGTTATGCGACAAGAGATTAAGTGGTCGGAGTACAGAAAAGTGCCGATTCTTATGATGGACGGAATAGCGGTAATAAAATAAAAATTGCGAATCGTTTTACACACACACACACACACACACACACAAAATTAACTGGACTAACCGAAGTTATTGAATATTTGTTCTGTCTCTGTCCATCAGCAAATAAACGACTCTTCTGTAATAATCAGTGCTTTGAAGACATACTTGATCAGCGAGTAAGTAACTTATTTTTTTTTGCCTGAATTCGTCACTTTAAATTGTACGTTCACTCTTCTAAATAATAATATGGTATGCTTTCTCTGCTCCCTTTCTCTGTAGGGAGAAGACAATTGCTCAGATTGTCAGTTGTTACCCTGAACTAAGATCCAAGAACGAGAGGGGAAAGGAGGTCATTGAATACAGCAACAAGTATTGGCTAATGCTAACCGAAAATGAAACGGAAACGGTGTACCCGGAGAAAGACTCCCGAAAGTAGGTGAAAGCCATTCTTTATTTGTTTTTAGGAAGAATCAACCTACCTTCCCAATACAGTGAATTTGAGGTGCCCAAATTAATATAATGGGAATGTTTTACTCCTTTCAAACGCATATGTTTTTAATGAATGCCATAATTAAAGTACCATGTTTGGCCCTATACATGTCGTGGAGCCTTCTTGACTCCTGCTCCTTCCACCAACGCCTCCGTTTCATTTCCTGTGCCCCAGGGAGGAGATGAAGTGGCGACAATGGGCTGATGACTGGCTGGTACATCTGATCTCTCCCAATGTGTACCGAACGCCCGCAGAGGCCCTGGCCTCCTTTGACTACATTGTGCGTGAGGGCAAGTTTGGTACCTTCCAAGGCGTCTTCGCCAAGTACGTGGGAGCATTAGCCATGTATTTCATCTCCAAGCGGCTGAAAAGCAGGTGGGCGCTGCAGAAGTCACTTCTCAAAGTTGGGGCTGCTTAAAAACAATGTGTCCATCAGTCTGGCTGGAGGGTGGTGCTTTGTGGGACTCGGTGGAATGATCAGGTTTCCTCTGTTCTCAGGCATAACCTGCAGGATGATGTGAGGCAAGACTTGTACAAGGCTGTCAATGACTGGGTGTCTGCCATTGGCCAGAAGAGGCGGTTCATGGGCGGAGACCAGCCCAACCTGGCAGACCTGGTATGGTGGTGCCGTTGCATGTAATGCCCCCCTGCTCTGCTGTCGTGCAGTGCTGGTCCATTAGCAGTATGGAAGATTTCTGTATAGAAACTGGGGGACACGGTACTGCATGAAAGGACCCCAGCGGGATAAGGCTGAAAATGTGGATCTAGTAGGGGGATGTTAGCTGAAGCATTCCCGTTTGCGCTGTCGGATGAATGCGACCTAAATGTTGGTAGCTGTGCGAGTTGGGAGGTTGCCCGGTGAAAGATGAAATTATGTTCTGATGTGTGTGTAACTCTCTATGCTGCAGGCAGTGTATGGGGTCCTGAGAGTTATGGATGGCCTGCAGTCCTTCAACGATATGATGGAGAACACAAAAGTCAAAAAATGGTATTTGTGTATGGAGAGGGCAACTCAGATGCACGAGGGGCAGAACTGATGCAACAATCGGGCCTTTCTGCAGAAGGCAGGGCCAATCGGCACTTCCGCTCCGCTCCGGAACACACTGAAGTCCTCGTTCGGATCTCCAGGGGACGGCAGCTCTTTGTTCCGGAAAAAAACAACTGTAGTCTAATTACTGAAGATTGCTTTACTCTTCTGTTTGATTAGGGTCTGTGCAAAATGTGATACTTTCTCTGATGTTTTTTGTTTTGAAAATGAATATGCATAAATAAATTTGCAAACAATGTTCTAGTTCTGATTATGCATTCAGAGTGCACATTTTCAATATAAGTAACTGGGAACTGTGTAAATGTGGGTACTCCAGGAATCCAAAATTTCAGTACGGTTGTTAAAAAAAAAAAAATACATAAGGTCTAAGGTGCATAATGTGCAATAAAAATATGTTGTCTGTACCTGCTTGTGTGTTGCATTGTTCAGACGAACTAAATTAAAATAGTTGTACTTTTAGTACTGTTTTCTGCTGTACCATTTGCATTAGTATAGTGTGGGATTTAGCTAGTAAAGCTTGCAGTCTCAACGACGTACTACATACGCTCTTTTTTTCTGTTTTGAGTTTCCAGGGTAACGGAAGCGCTTTGTCACCGGCAGTATAACGTAGAACATCCTAGGTCAGTTGTTTCCGCCAATCACAAGTCAAAAGTGCTAGAATGTTATTTAAATTAGCCAATCCGATGTAAGCAATAGGTGTCGCAAAAAAAACAACAACAACAACAACAGCAGCAAGTTCTTACAGTCTCTACGCAGGGAATAAAGTGAAAGAACGGATACGTAATAAAATATCGATTCCCCCCCCCCCCTCTGATTTGGCTTTTTATATGGTAAGAGGAAATGTCTGTATTCGTTGTCGTTCTAGGCCAGAGTTACTTCTCCCACAATGAGTTTAAAACAACATTTCTCACGAGAACAGTAAAGTTTGCGGTTTTTTGTTTTGCTATCAAATGTAGTCACGGGATTGTTATTTTGTCAACGCAATAGTTAGCCTTGAATTTCACTAAACTAAAGTTGGGATCACCTTTTTGTGAGTATTAACGCGATTAACTAGATACACGTTATTCAGAGAGAGTCGATGCATGACATGTGATGGATCTTTACATTTCCGGCTAAGCGATGAAATATAAAAAAAATGTTTCTGTGTGCCACGAGAGACCATATCGCTGGCAATTTTATACACGCTTCTTAGTGTTGCTGCCATTGCTCTGGATTATGACGGAGTCTTTTCCCCAACAGAGAAGAGTGATGCGGACGCACTCTTTGTCACCGCCTTTCCACGTTCATGTACCAGAGACCGTGCCCGTGCATGTGCATTTGAAGAAGAGTTCAAGGATCCCCTCGGCCAAAACATCTCTGGTCAGAAATCACGTTTGGCTAAATAAGTGTTTGTTGGTTTTATTAAAGAGGGCTGTCTAATTGTACTGGATAGTCAGAGTCTTTACGGAGAGTTGCGGAGCCCCTGTGCATTAACTTCACGACGGGGGGGTGTCGTTTCCTTGGCAGATGAAAATAAAAGAGGCGAACATGAGGAAGGAGGCTGGGAACCTTCGCGCCACAGCCAGGATGAAGGCCCGGATGCCCTGGATTCCCCCAGGCAGTGCCTCCAAACGGGAAGCCTCCTTCAAGTGGGAGGTCTTTGGAAAAACTCGCTATAACTCCTGATACATTCTCCTGGCTCTTCTGCTGCTGTGTTGGCTCTCCTCTCAGCATTTGCATGTCCGTGCGGTAGAGAGGGTTGGCTCACACTGAGTGACTTTGTCCCCCAGGGGCCAACGCACCGCCTGGAGGTCAGACCCACCACCGATCCTGAGCTCTCCCAGTCAAGGCTGCCGGTGACTGACCTCTCTACTGATGAGGAGGACGTACTGCATGGCCACGTCAACCTGTATGAGAAGAAGGTGGAAAGCTTGATGACTGAGGTCGGTTCACTAAAGAGCCAGGTTAGTGCTTTTATTTTCTTGTTTAGAGTTATTTCCATTTGGGTACCGCTGCATTTGATTGTGTTACTGTGTCTGTGAAAGATGTAGTGGAGACCAAGCAGAAAGTGACGGTCAAGGCTGTTGAATGCGGGCCTGGGTCTTCAGGTTGAGCTCCGGAGGAAAGAGCAGCTTTTGGAGCGGCAGACGGAGAAGCTGAGTGCCTCCCAGCGGGTCATTGAGGAGCAGGAGGAGGAGCTGGTGGAGGCCACCAAGGAGCTGGAGGTCACTGAGAACGAGAACGCGCTCCTGCGGCAGTCTCTGGAGAAGATGCGGGAGGAGACGGACCACAGCAGGTACAGCGTAGCCACGCACGCTCCGCCACGCAGACAGGCCTGGTGCATGTCCCTTTGCATAGGGCGGGGAATGGAGAGTTGGCTTTCGGTGTGCCCCACCTCAGACGTGCTAAAAAGGTAGATATAGGTTCAGGAGAACTAGGTTCCAGTAGATTTACTGTTTTACTGTCCTTTGGATTTCATAATGAAAAGGTTGATTTTTATATTCTATTCTTTGTTGATATTAAAGACGACAGTGCCAGTGTTTTTGTTATCTTGTCAAAGCGGCAAGCAGGGCCTCACGATGGGCTCTGTCAGGAAATTAGCTCACTAAAGCATAAACTGGGCATTTTTTTCTTCTCCAGAAAATGCTGATGTTAAGTTGTCGTTTTAAATGGTTGGTCAAGATATCATGTCCGAGGTAAAGCGTTGCACACAGCAATACGAGGCGAGGTGAAAGCAGACCTGCCCTGGGATCACTAATCCTGGTGTCTGCAGGCTGGAGGAGGCCACGCTTTCGCAGGAGAACGACATGCTGCTGAGGAGGCTAGTGGAGGTGGAGGTGGATGGGACGGCAGCCGCCAAGCAGGCGTCTGCCCTGCAGGAGACCGTGGGCAAGACCAGGACTGTGAGTGGCCTGGGGAGGAGGTGGGAGTGACTCGGTTGTAAGGAGGTAGAACACCTTCGTAAAGATAGCTGTCCTTGCTTATAACATCTAGAGTCTTGACTGTTGTGAAAGCAGTTTTTGTACGTTTTTGTGACTATATCTGACCATATCTATGTCTCAATGCATTCTTGGTGGTTATCCGAGTTAAGCCGGGTTCCCCTCAAGGTTTCTTCCTGCCAGCCTAGGGAGTTTTTCCTTACCACTGGCATGCTTTCGGGGGGTCTGGCCTGGGACATATTGTATTTCTCTGTATGTAAAGCGTCTTTGTGACATGGAAACATGTGAAAAGCGCTTTATAAAAATGTATTGATTGATATCCCAGTGCTATGCTAATCCTGTGAGAAAACAAGTCTCTACAATGCACCAGGTGATGGGGATGGTTTTCACTGCGTCTGCAGGACACGCGCTTGTCCAGGCCCCAGGCTGCTCTGCTAGGGCGGCAGACGGATCTGCTGATGGAGAAGCTGGAGACTTTTGAAGGCACCAACCGCTCCCTGCGCCACCTGCTGAGGGAGCGCCGTGGCCATGAGGTTGGGCTCACTGCCCCCCCACCCCCCCGAGATCAGGCCTGGGCGTGGGAGTGGGGTCGCCATTCGCTCCTGTTGAATTCTCTGTGTTCTGTGCTAAACAGATGGACGTGCAGAGGCTGTCGGAGCAGAGGGACGTGCTCCTGGGGAAACTGGCGGAGACGGAGGCTGAGAACTCGGTGTGTGTTTACATTTTTCTTTCTTTAATTTTTAAACTTACGTACAAAATGTCAGGCTTACGTACTGTTCGTCAGTGCCCTGTTCCGTCTTTCAGCGTCTTTCAGCAAAACTCCTGGACAAAGAGAAGCAGGCGGAACAGATAGCAGCGTGTTTGGAAATGGAGAAGGTGCGTGTAGATGACTCGTGCCGTATCCACCAGTTCTCATGTGTTTAATGTTTACTGACCGTTTATATAGAGATATATAGATATATATAGCATGACTGACTCTTTGAACATTCAGGACAATGTAAGGACCTCAGGAGAGCTGTCCAAAGCCCTGGAGTCCACCCGCGCTCATCTCCAAGGCCAGCTGCGCAGTAAAGAAGCCGAAAACAACCGCCTCACTGTCCAGCTCCAGGTATCTTTTCACTCTCTCCCTGTCTCCTCCTCCTGGAGGTACT
>JAOYSI010001243.1:0-17328 GCA_025775065.1 Hiodon alosoides
AGACACATTATATTTGTCAATACCCTTGACTTAGATGAAGATCAGATCACATTTTATGACACATTTATTCAGAAAACCATGAAATTCCAAAAGGTTCACATACTTTTTCTTGCCACTGTATGTAGTACTGTATATGATAGTGCATTAACTCACAGAAAGTACCTTTAGCTGGATTTGGGTAGGGTAGGAGTATAGTTTTAAATAACCGTTATGGGATAAATGTCCAGAAGCAACTATTTCTTTGTCAAGAGGATGTTGTACAAGTATAGTTAGTCTTGCTTCCAGAGGTCATCAAGCTAACCTGCAAGTTTTTCCCATTGTTGAAAAATGCTAGTAACTATAATGAGATTTGGCTTTTCTTCTGTGAAACATTTCCTTCTTTTAATTGAGGCCTGCCTGGTCTCATCATACAGTAGGCTAATGAGAGCACAGTAAATGTTTTACACAGTACTAACACGGGTGGGAAAACACAGCTGTTATGGACAAATTGTTAAAAATGGTTCTCATCAACGTGCATTAATGATGAAACTTAATAATGATACTCACCATGGGTGTCCTCCAGGGCCTGGATCATGTCAGGGTCCAGCGCGGTGCTGACCAGCATCTCCACGTAGCTGCGAAACATCTCCCTCATGGCCCGGCTGTTCATCCCTCCACGCAAGGGCACTGCACAGAAGACAGCGGGTTTAGCGTCTGCATGCTGACACATTGGCAGACAGAGAGAGTCCCCCAGCTAGGGGACCATCAGTGCCTCACCATCCTCCTCGCTGGGGGGGTCTGGGGACGACTCGGAGTCTGACGAGGAGGGAACCTCCTTCAGCCACTTCTTCCTCTTCTTGGGAGGGGGCTCGGCCTTGGCCTTCACCGGTCGCGGGTTCCGGGGTGGCCGATCCGCCTTCTTTTCCCCTCCCGCTTTCCGCTCCTCCCTCGCCCTCCCTCGCTCCGCTCCTCTTCCCTTCTTCTCCACTTTCTCTTGGAGAGGCTGCGGTTTCCTCTCCTTCTCCTTCTCGCGTTGCTCCTTTTCTCTCGCCTTTTCCCTCTGCTCGCGCTGCTCCCTCTCACGCTGCCTCTCGCGCTCCTTCTCCTCCCGCTCCACCCGGGGCGGAGTCTGGCTGCGAGCAGGCACCACTGGTTTAGGGAGGGACTGACGCCTGTCACAGGAAGGAGATGAGAAAGCCACTTTAGTATAATTGACACACAGCTGACAAATACAGGGGTGAAACTGGAGTAGGGAGACAAATGGAGACTTCCCGATGAGCGCGTACCTCAGAGCCAGTGCTGGCCTATGCCAGGGTTTTCGGGAGCACACCCTCACATAGTCCTTTTTGTTGACGTTCTCCAGGAACTTGACGTACAAGCGCTGGTATCGCGTCTTTGCATCGCCAAAGTAACCCAGGTACTAATAGAGAAAGAGACACATCCACAATGTGATGAAAAGTAGCCCTGACTTCATTCATAAACATTCAGTTACACTATTCATAGCATGTGTGCATGTTTGTCATTTAGTTTAGCTCAAACACTAGGAGCACACAAGCTTACGGTCTACAAAGCACACCTTCTGGGCTGAAAAGGGAGCGGGAAACTCACGTTGCTGGTGGCACAGAACTGCCGCTGTCCATCCTTGATCTCAGGGGTGAATTTCTGTAGCAGGGCTTTCTGCACACGCCAGATTGGGGGTGGCTCTCGGCCTGTTTGCAGAGCCAGCTTGGAAACAGGAGCGGGGTGGAAGTTATACCCTCAGACCACATGGATGTTCCAGCAGCGGCTCTCAGTTACCAACGTGCGGCCCACATCTGCAGTCCAGGCTTAGCCACATGGGCAGAATATCTTATAGTAAAGATCTTAATCTTACATAAATGTGCATCCTTCACATTTACTCATACCCATGTTGAACCAAAACATGATATCACACCATTCCCAAGAAAAAGTATTTTGCTCTTGGCGAGTTGTTTTCGTTACAATGAATTTCTTGATCTGAGCAAAAACAAAATTTTCTCCAATCTTTCTTTGTGTTTAAGAGGACACTGTATATAGTAGATAACCACAAAAAAATTACTCCAGGATTCTTGCAACAAAACATGCAACACAAGGATTTTCCCGTTTTTTTTCCAGACATGCAAAAACTTCAGTCAAGATGAGCTAAAATACAGACTAATTACATACACACAAAGGCTGACCAACGAGACAACATACAGGGCGAAGAGGCAAGAAGACCATATGCAGAAATGTCTAAAAAATGACAAATATAGATACATGATACTGTGCCTGTGTTAGGCACAGACTAACTACCTTGAGGGTGCCGATGTCTTCTGTTCGAACCACAAACTCATCCCTCTCACGGAATATGCCTTCACCACCACTCTCACTGTCCTCTTCTTCACTCTCTCCAGCAATGGCCGCATTTGTCTGCTTCTTGGCCAAGTGCAGAGAGGTTATCTGGGGCACTGGGGCATCCTCCGGAGTAGGAGGGGATGGGGGGGATGGCGATGGCAACTCAGGGGCAGGAGGGGGGGAGGTGGATGGTGGTGGTGTTGTGGACGGGGGGAGAGTTGGAGGAGGAGGAGAGGGAGATGGAAGGGAAGGAGGAAGTGGGCTGGAGGGAAGGGAGTGCAGCAGGTGGCGTTCATCCTGCGAGGGGAGAGGGGAGGGAAGAGAGAGGGGAGGTGGAGGGAGGGGTGATGGAGAAGAGGAAGAAGGGGGTGATGGGGAGAGAGATGGAGGAGATGTGGGTGCAGGGGCTGGAGGGGGCTCAGATGGGGAATCTAGGAGAGAGACAAAATATTTCAGACAAAAAAATTTACGTTAATCCCACATGGTCACATGGAGCAGAGCTAGAATCGACATGTTTGGGAGCAGCACATGTTGCAAAGAATCACCATCTTTGTCAAAAGAGCATTTCTAGTTTTAGTTTAGTTTTTTTTAGTATTTCTTCATATTTAGTATTTTTTCATTAAGTATATCTAGCAAAAATGAATCTGCTTTTCAATTTGGAAAATGATAAATGATAAATCACTAACACGGGAGTGAGAAAAACAAACAGAAATTACATAAAGATGTTACTCTCCTACCTTCCACCTTAGGAGCACAGAGCATTTCAATTTCTGTTTCTCTCTCCTCCTCTTCCACTTCTTCCTTCGCATTAGTTTTGTCTTCATTTCCCTCTTCCCTCTCCTCCTCTTCCCTCTCATCCTCCCTCTCCAGCTCTGCAGGCTCTGGGGACTGATCGTGCACCTGTGGGGCAGGCGGAGGGCTGAGGAGAGGGGGCTGCTGGGAAGTAGGAGATGGGGCAGGTGGAGGCAAGACAGGAGGCGGGGCCTGAGGCGTGTCATAGAGGGCTGAGATGGCAGAGGAGATGCTCTTCTGCAGGTCCTGGTTCTTGCTGACTGAGTCTTCCTCATCAGAAGAAAAGGAGGGAAGGGTCTCCAGGTTCCTCTTCAGTTCTTCGTCTAGCCTCTTACAGGGGCTAGGGCAGTTGCTGAGGGCTAACCCTCCATCCCCTTCTCCCTCCCCAAACGAAGGGGCAGGTGGGGGAGGAGGTGGGGGAGGTGGAGGAGGTTGGGGAGATAGGGGGCGAATCCCAGCTTTGCCTGGAGAAGAGTTGGCAGCCCCTGCACTTCCTGGGGCAGTCTGTCTCTTTCCGGATTTGAGGAAATCTAAGAAGGAGGCCATGAAGCCTGATTTCATCTCTGGCTGTTTCTCCTCCACCTGAAGGACGAGGGACGGCAACAAGAAAAGCAGTTATTAGTGACAAAACCGCTGCTCAGCCACTCATACCAAATATTAAGTGATCATTGCAGTATCAAATTAGAAACGCCTATTAAAGTTATAACTCACCGAGTTTGACATTTTGTGCATAGCCGCCCATGCTTCAGGGGTTAATTGTTCGTCAATATCCCCTTCCCAAACCATCTGTATATGGCAGAATAGCATCAGTGTTTACCCGTTTATACATTTTTTTAGAATTGCTCATTATCAACCTCTAAGAACTGTTAATTTTGGTAGAGGAATTTTTTGGACGTTTCAAATTGAATGTGAAACAGAATTATGTCATTGTGTTTTTTTTTTTTTTTTGGTGTAATCCAAAAAAGGTGAACTCATTAAGTGATACCTAAACCAAAAAAGAAAAGTGGTAGTAGTTGAATTTGGTCAAACTTTAATGTTAATGGTTTGTTATGATAATATGCATTAACACTCTCATAATAATCTGGATTGTCTATCGAATTGCAACATGTGGAGTTTAAATGTAGACATTGCAAGACTTGTTCCACTACATTTCCACCACCAATTTAAGAGTAGGTGATATAAACAAGTATTTAATTGAATGCACAATAGCTTGGTTAGGTCTGGTTATAACTGGACAGGTGCCACTTGAATTATACAACTCAGTGTTATACAAATTCAGTGTACTTCAGATTAGTTTTTATCCAACTCGGTTCATACAAAATACCTAAACTCTCATCTTTGTCCCCTATGCTCTCCACCTCTTACCTCCTGGACCTTCTGCTTAAGCTTGTCCTGGCTTCTGTTCATGTCCAGCCCGCTGGTGGGTCCAGGGCTAAGACCCAGAGAAGGAGCTGATCCAACAGAGCCGTCTGACAGGACTGGGTCGTTGCTGGACAGGGAGTCGGTTCTCAGGAGGTGGTCAGAGGGGGGTATAGAGGGGATTGGCAATTTGATCTGAAAGACAAAAGAAGGGTGAAAAAGAGATGGTATTAAAGAAGTAGTGAGAGAAATACAGAACAAAAGAGCTAGCCCTGTTCCTCTCAACCTAACCTCACCCTGTATTCCCTTTCTCTAATTTATTCTCCTACAGCCCTCTTTAAACTCTATCATATTCTCTGACCCTTCACCACAGCAGCCAAATACGCTGGCCCCTAACGCCCCTCCTCCTCTCACCTTGATGGGTCTGATGGGTTCTTGATGCTGCTGCTGCTGTTGGTGGTGCTGCTGCTGCTGTTGCTGTTGGTGCTGGAGCTGTTGTAGGTGCTGGTTCTGCTGTAAGTGCTGGTTCTGCCCTTTCATCACTTCCCCTGCACCATGCATGTCCATCATCCCCTCTTCCTTTCTGCCCCTTCCTCTGCCTCTACCCCTGCCTCGTCGACTCTCTCCTCCTGCCCCAGTACCCACCCCTCCCATCATGCCCCTGCAGTGTGGGGGTTCAGGTAAGGGGCGAATTCGGGGTCTGCCTCGGGGCCTTGGAGGTCCTTCTCTTTTTGGCTTAGTGGGTTTTCTACCCCTCTTCTTGGGTCCATCCTGAGGCATTAACTGGGGAGGTGGGCCCAGAGAAGGGTATCCAGAAGGATGACAGAAGTCTAGGTCACCCATTAGGGGACTAAGTGCCCCACCCCCTCCAGTGCCCACTCCTGACTTCCTACAACTGGACACAAGATCTGGGAGAAGGTCCGGTAGTCTTCTGCTGTTCAGCCGAATGTCCGCTGGCACATCTGCCTTGTCTTCGTCATCCTCAAACTCGTACTCCTGAGCATAATGCTTCTTGGGCATGGAGTTGGGGGCACGTCTCTCCTTCAGGAGGAGAAATGAGCTCGTCTTCAGAAGTTTCTTGGGGCGAGAGGAACAGAAGATGGGAGATGTGAGCCCACCAGGGTTGCCCCCTCCCCCTGGCCCCCCTAACATCTTGCTCCCTGACCCGTCACTCCCAGGTCCAGCACCTCCCATTGCCATACTGGGGGTCTGGGACTGGATGAGGCCCAGCTGTTCAGTGTTGACAGTTGAGGGAAGCTCATGCGTTTTAAGGGAGTCCAAGTCCAGGTGCACTGTGCCGTTGCCAGAATCTGAGAGACTGTGACAGTACTGTCCATACCCTTGATCACCAGGGTGCCCCAGCATCTCATAACTGCTTCCTCCAGCCGCCTTCACCCCATCCATGGCCTCCTGCCCACGGCGTCCCTCTGAAATGCCTTCCTGCCCTGTCTGTCCAGCGCCTCCTCCACCACTGCAGCTGGACTTGTAGTCTTCTGAACAGAACATGTCCTCCATTCCTGGGAAGAAAGAGCGGTCTTCATCTGGTAGGAGGGAGTCGGGAAAACAAATAGACGTCAGAGGTACAAATCTCTGCTGTTGGTTCTGACTGGCTTTCCCCACAGGACTCCCAGTGTCATACTGATGTTCTTTGAGCTGGTCTAACTGGGTATCCTGATCTCTTTGCTGTGACTGCTGCTGCTGCTGAGAAGGGCCAGAGTTGGGGGGCATGTGGTGGGAGTGGGGGTGCGGGTGTGCATGGGGGTTATGAGAATGGTGTTGGTGATGGGAGTGTGGGTGCGGGTGGTGAGGGGTGAGATGATGCAAGTGGGAGGGAGTGGACAAACCCAGATCTGGTTCAGAGAGGAAATCGTGCAGTTCCGTGGCAGTGTGTTGAGAGGAATGCGACTGGTGGTGGGCTGGAAGTCTATGCTGTGGCTGTCTGTGTCTGTCACTGCTGCCTCCATCACCTGCTCCTCCTCCAACTCTTTCAGTGGCACCCCCTGAATCTCTGTTAGAGGTCTGAGAAAGGGAGCGTTCCAGCATGTCTAACGGCGACACCGAATTCTGGCTGGACTGGTTCTGATCTCTCTGGCTTCCACGCCCATAGTGGGCCTCCAAAGCCTGGGACTGGAGTTGGAGCAACTGAGAAGACTGGGTCTGCGTTTCCCCTGTTCCCCCTCCTGCCCCTGCAGGGCCACCCATCATGGCCTGTTGACTCATTGAGTGCTGCTGCTGACCCTGGGAGTCCATCTTGTTGCGGGTGGTATGGGACAAAACTGACTGGAGTAGATGGGCAGGTGGGGGCTGCTGGGGCTGGTCTGGAGGCGAATCTATAAGGGAGAGGGAGGCCTGTGTCTGACGTTGCTGCTGTTGCTGCATGTCCGGGGTCTTACGTAGGTAGGGCAAATCTGACGGATCCTGGGCCTTTTTGAGTTCAAGGTGGGGATGGGAGTGTGGATGATGTTGGGAGTGCTGTGGGTGTGAAGGGTGATGAGGGTGGGAGTGCTGAGAGTAAGGGTCCCCTCGGCTGAAGTGCACCACAGAGCTGAGGGAGTCGTGGTGATGGCTGTGCGGATGGGGGTGCGGCTGCTCTGCGGCTCCTCTCCCCCCACTGTTTCCTCCACTTCCTCCTCTCTCGCTTTTTGCCTGCTGTTGCTTCTTCATTGACATTTCCAGCTGACTGTCAAGGCCGCCTCCCACCCCTCCTGATCCTCCCGACACTGACCCAGCGCTAGAGTTGGCACTGTTGGTGCGGATGACACTCTGGAGGTGGTACCTCTCCTCGGAGCTCTTACTCAGCTCATAGCCACCGTCCTGGTTGGGTTGGACCGACTGTGGCTGGGGCGGCTGCTGAGGTGGTTGGGGCTGCGAGGGGTGTGGTGTTGGGCTCTGGGCCTGTAGGAGGTGCTGAATCAGGAAGTCATCATCGTCGTCATCTTCATCATCTTGAGATCTCTCCACCCCCAGCATGTCGGAGTCGGCCTTTCCTTTGGGAGGGGTGGGGTGGTAGCTTTGAGGCGGGGGGCCACGAGTGTCAGGATAGCCTTGTGGGGAGGACAGGAAGGCAGGAGAGAGGACAGAGGAGAGGTACTTATTGCCCCCAGCTCCCCCGGGGGACTGGGCAGGACGGGTAGGCGCAGGTGAATGCAATCCTGGACGAATGATCCCAGAGGTGCTTGAAGGGGAGGGACTAGAGTCTGGGAGGTGGTAAGAGCTACCTCCTCCTCCACTCCCCATGCTGCTGGAGCCTCCCCCTGACCCTCCACTGCCCCCTCCACCAGCACCACCACTACTGCCTGGACCGGACCCAGTGCTGCCACCTGCTGAGCCTCCGCTACCTCCAGACCCTAAAATGGCAGGGGAGTGTCCTGGGCCCCCATAGCCCAAAGAGGGACTCCCCGCCCCACCAAGAGAAGTTGGGAGAGGGCCATACCCAGAATCTGCCCCATAAACTACCTCTGCCGAGAACGATCGCCCACCTGTACCCAAACTCCCATAACCTTTCCCCGCGCCAGCTCCCCCCGTCGAACTCAAATCCTGTGCTTGGGGGGAACTGAAGCCCCCATAGGGCTGGGAGAGATGGGAGGGAGGAGGCTGGCTGGGAGAGTAGGACTGGGTCTGCTGCTGAGGTGGAGTTTGGCTGGAGATGCCTGAAGAGGGTTTGACAGGGGCAACGGGAGAGCCATAGCCTGAGAGACAGGACTTTTGTGGAGGCTGTTGGGTGGATGTGGAAGAGCTAGGAGGGGGCGGCGGAGGTGGTGGAGGAGGGGCAGACTGGGGAGGAGGTTGCTGTCTGGAGGGGGCAGACGTGGAGCTGGAGGTGGGGATGGCGTTGGAGGAAGATGATGAAGATGAGGATGAAGATGATGTAGATGAGGCAGAGGGAGGTGTGTGGGGGGTGCGGGAGGAGGAGCCAGAACTAGAGGAGGAGTAGCCGCTGCTGGAGCTGCTCTTTGCCCCCTTTCCTGCACCTCCTGAGGAGGAAGATGAAGTGGAGGAGGTGTATGGGGGCTGGATGATGGGTCTGTAAACTTGGTCTGGTCTGGGTGAGGGCTTAGGGTCTGCCGAGGGGCTCTGGTCACCAAGCGGGCTGCAGGAAACTCCAGCATGCCTGTGGTGGGCAATCTGTTGATACCCAGATGCTCCACAGCTGAGGTAGTGCTGCAGAGAGTGGGCTGCAGAGGACGACAGCTGTGACTGGGACGGGGAGGGCCGCTGATAATGCTTGATTACGCTGTCCTGCCTAGGAATGGCCCGCTCCTGGTGGGGTGGCTGAGGGGGCGCGGGGGCAGATGAAAACACAGAAGCGTTGTATAATTGGGAGGACTGGTCTTGGAGCTGGGAGGAAAGGAGGTTGAACTGAGGAGGAGGCAGGTGCCGGGTTGAGGAGGTCGTAGGGGCTTGAGGTGGGGGCGGTGGGGGTCCTGAGGGATCTTGTCCCCCTCGGTAAGCTGCCCCTTGTGAAGACAGCAGGCGGTCGAAGCCTAAACTGGACTGTGAAGGCGTTTTGATATGCAGCAACGGGTCGTGGGGAGACAGGAGGCCATTGGACGTGGGGCT
This sequence comes from Hiodon alosoides, assembly GCA_025775065.1. Classification (NCBI taxonomy): domain Eukaryota; kingdom Metazoa; phylum Chordata; class Actinopteri; order Hiodontiformes; family Hiodontidae; genus Hiodon; species Hiodon alosoides. Next base: position 9,043 of record JAOYSI010001243.1, read on the forward strand.
GAACGTAGGCGTGTCCTGAAGAGAGAGTGACGGGGTGACCCCAGGGAAGGAGCGACCTGAAAACGACGCTGGATGCTGATAGGCAGAGAGGGCTGAGGAGGAGGGAAAGCTGCCAGATCCAGGGAGGGCGCCAGAAATGAAGAGCTCAGCTGGAGCTGGGGTGTGCATGGCTGTGGGTAACAGAGAGGAACAGTAGAGCCAGTGAATATTAACGCTGATAATGTGCAGCCACATATAAAAATTCATACCATAAGCCTATCATTGCGTATTGACTCACTCGTTTGTAAAATATTATACAAGTAATCCATTTTCATTGGGTACAATGCAGAAAATTATAAAATGTAATTATTGCCTTTAATATTTTATGAATAAACAAACTAACATTATACTATACCATAGTACTTTTAAAACCTAAACCTGTAAAATGCTACTTAACACAACACAAAAATAAATACTGTTATTGCTGGTTTGATTATCTCCTGACTGAGTCTATATGCATAATGACAACAACTTTCAAATAATTAATACAAGGCTGTTTTTTTAATTTTGTATGAATGTTTTATAGCAAACTTGTCATTATATCGGAGCTCGGCATTCTTTCCATTAAAATGATAGCAAGGCACAGTGCTGTCCCCCAGAGGAGTGGCAGTTGTGAAGTAAAAAAAAAAATTCAACAAAGCTGATTCAGATATCCACATTATGCTATATACACATTATTTTCAAGTTGCAACAGCATCTTCATTAAATCATTAATTTTAAACCATGAATATTTCAAATGAGCTTTTTTAACCATTTTGGGCCAGGGCTTTGGTAAATGATGACTGTTCTGCATAAACAAAAAGGGGACAAAAAAAAGATTGAATCGAATGAAAAATCAGGAGTCAGGAGTTCCCAACCTATGATCAAGGCAAACAAAAAAGGAAACAGATGTTGACCCTGGTAATTAAAATGTGACAACCTGCATGTTGCCAATGGTCTTCACCACGCTCACTTGATGCTCACTTCTATTAAAGAATGTTTGACACAAACAGACTGCTAACAAAAATTGTCCAGCTGATAAGTTTACTATTGAAATCCCTTATTGGAATGTGCCTCAGTGCCAAGATGTGTTGTGGACAGCACTGCATGAGAGCATGACAGATCCTTCAACGCTGCCAGTCATAATAGTGCAACATGGCAAGTCTACCCACTGCCACCGTAACACAGTAATGCAAACCAATACATTCATTTAGCAGCTTATTATTAAACTTACAGATACTCTAAAATGCATCATTGCAAATTAGTTGATTTTAACATGCATGCTATGGGGCTCTCATGGTCCACAGTAATATAATTTAACAGGGGATCATCCTGGTATGCCCTAATATAATTTAACAGGGGATCATCCTGGTACGTCCATAATATAATTGAACAGGGGATCATCCTGGTACGCCCTAATATAATTTAACTGGGAATCATACTGTTCCCCTGTAATATAATTTAACAAGGAATCATACTGGTCCACTGTAATATAATTGAACTGGGGATCATTCTGGTCCAAATTAAAAACAAAAACAAATTAGAAGACAGAAGGTTGTAATACTGCCATCGGACCAGTCTCCTGACCATGCACTGGACCAGAACACCCGCAAACACCATGAAATGCATTTCAGAAATTCAGTCCTAATTGCCCTGTGACAAAATAGACTTAATATCCAAAAGTACTGAATTTTAATGCCGAAAAGCCTCACCTGTCTGCCAAGAGGGGGTGCGGAACTGGGAGAGAAGTGAGGAAGCGGAAGGCGGGGGCTGAGGGCCTCTGGACTCCAGCGCCGATATCAGGTTCATGACAGACGCGTCTGGACCAGAGGGGCTAGCATGGTGCAGGCCAGTGTCGAACAGCCCAGACAGCCCTAAGAAAGCATTAGCACAACATTCACACCAACTGTAGTGTAGCACAAAGCAGGCTGCGAGTCCAAATAACACGGGAGATTTCCTCAGTTCCTTATCATTAACACAGAAGCAGAGTAACGCACAAACAAATGTATACGCAAAATGTGCATAAGTTACACAGCAATATAATCTATTAGGAATGAATGATATTGATGACATGGGTGCTAGTGAAGTAAAAGTAAAAGTAAACAACTCAACATATTTGATGCTCACAGATGATGATTAGACATCAACATTAGAATTAAAATTTTTCACTTACCCAAACTCCGCCCAGCTGCCCCCCAGGCCCCACCCTGCCCAGAACTGGCTGGGTGATGATTGGTTGCATAGCCCTGCAAGGGGTGAGGCGTGGCATAGGCCTGGCGATGGAGAAGCTCGGAATCTGGGTGCGACGACCTGGTGCTCCCATACACCAGACTAACAGAGATTGAGAGAGGGATTGACACAGCCTTTTACAGAGTGCGAGTACTGCGACCATGCAGTAAAGTGAGAGCATGGTCTGAGCAGAAGAAAAAACACAGTCGTTCAATACAAACAGTCAAATACAGTACTGAAAATGTATTAAAAGAACTAAATCTAAACTATACATTAATTAAACTCTAATTTGCTGCTCACTGAAACTGTAGACTTAGGGTGGGCGATATGTCCCATATTCTGGGTGACACAAACACTTTTATTCTGAAACAAATGTTTTAAGCCCTGCAAAATTTTCAGATAACAATAGATTGCCGTTAAATCTGGTAAACCAGGGAGGGTGTAAACTGGTGAAGGTGAATTCCATTAAAATTGTGCAAACTTACAGTATAAATAAATAATTAGTTACAAAAAAATCTATACAATAAAAAAAACAATAGCTTGTTTCATGCAACCTTTTTTAACGTGTCAGCCAGGAACAAAACTAAATCACGTGATAATGTCACAGTAGTTATATAGTTATAAACTTTGCTCATGTAGTTATATAGCTAACTATTTTGGATTGATCTAAACTTGAACCCAAGCTTTATAGTTTTAGCTTAATTTCATCTAGGAGGCTACCTACATAGTGTAGGTATAGTCACGCATTAGATAGAATGCTAGCTTGCTAGTTGGATGCACGTCAAAAAAGAGAGATACAAAAAAGGGCAATAAAAAAATCTGACTTGTAAATGATAAAATAGGCATAGCTAGCTGGCCAACATAACTAAATTGACTTTAAACTTCAGTTTAGCCCAAATTGTTCCGTCCTGTAGTCAGCCTGCAGTCAGCCTGCAGTCTGAGCTTGAGGAGCCCCCTGTACTAGTAGTTTCATGCATCATTGGGAATTCTGTGAAGACATTTGAAATAATTGTTTTTCTATACACATCTGGAGAATTAGCCCTTTTTAAAGTGTTCATATGTAATGTAGCTCACCAGTAACCATAACATTAATTGTCTTTAAAAATGAAATTCTGACTCTCGCTGTTTAAATCATTTAAATGGGCTTCCTGAGCGGCTCAGTAGGTGTAGGTAAAGGTGCCCCCACCTCCTCCTCCCCCAAGCACCGACTGAGCCCAATAAGCCAGAGGAAGCTGGTGGGAATCTGGCTCATGTCACTTGTGACTGGAAGACCGCTGCGGCAGTGTACAACTTGGCAGAACACTGCCTGAGCTGGGGTGAGTGAGGCTTTTCTCAGCTTGTCGCTAAACAGCGTCTCCTATAGTCTTCCAGAGTGCCTGCTGGTTGGCAGTGGCGTCAGGAGGGACGAGCGTCTCCTCAAATCAGTGCTGAATCTCTCATGCATTTCTACAGAAAATAAAAGAACTGGCGCCTTCTGTATAGATCAGTCGTTAAAGGTGCTCTCCCAAGCCCAGATTGAGCCCCATGAGCTGGAGTTTGCCAAATCCAGGCTCGAAGGTGATGGAATTGGAAGAGACTAACCAACTTCCTCCCTGTGAGTGCTGGCAGGATTCATAGCAACGAGCAGAGAAGCATTACCTCAACTGGCAATTCCAAATATAAGAGAGAGAGAAGACATTTGGAAACTATTATTCCATACCAAAAAAAAAAACTCTACATAATTGAAAAGTTATTGCAATCTTGCCCACTAATTAAAAGAAAATATAACTAAATACACCATCAGTCCCTTAGTGGACCAACATTCCGCCAAGTCACAAGACAAATTTCAGACAATTCAGAAGAAGGTTAAAACACTGGATATCGCTACAATATTTGTGGTGTGCTAAGTCTAAGAGTGGGGGAAAACCTCAGTCAGTAGCCTTCTAAAAAGTATGAGGGTTTGTTCTATTGGCTGTTCTTACAGCAATCCTGAGCACTTAGTAAACATCCTGTTCTGTGCAGTGCATCTCTAGCATGCCTGTTTGAAAGGAACTGCCTGTTTGTCCAGTGCCAGATGCTGACTTCTCTATGTCTCTATTCTCTATATTCTCTATGGGCATAAATGACAGTTTACAGCCCTGGAGTTTGAAGCCCGGGTGGGACACTACTGTGCCATTCATCAGTACAGCTAACGCATCCAATCAACACTACTGCCTGTTTGGAGTTTGGCAGCAGGGGTTATAATAGAGCTCGGTTACACTGCGTAGTTTACAGATTCAATGCCAGTCGAGCCCAAAGACACAGATCAATGTTACTTATTGAGTCTTACACAGTTACTGAATCTATGATTTCGCAGCAACTGAAATCTTAATTCTTTAACCAACACACATTAAGTTCATTACCTCTCACAACAAGAAAAATACACTATTTCACAAGTAAGCTCATTTTATACTTGAACACGCATGTCAGGAAAAACTGCCTTTTCACTTGAAAAACTGCCTTTCACTTCAATTTCTATTAATTGTATAACGTTTGATACTGAAAAGATTTACCTAGTGAAAGATTTACCTCGTGAATAAATTAAATATTAATTATAAAAATAGAGAAGAGAACGATTTACTCAACACTCCCTCCCTCAGACTTTTCTACGGACACAGAAAATTATGTTTACTTTGGCTACATACAATTAACTCCCACGCCCTTTGAAAAGGTGGACATTTCATGTATGCAAGTTATACCAACACAATTTTCTTGACTATGAAAAGAATTAGCAATTTAAATTTAACAAGTTTGGTAGGCTGAAAGTACCAGTAGCCATCATTCTAGTAGCAACACAGGATTCACGTCGACATTTCAAGGAAGAGTTAACAATTACGTGGTATTAATTAACTTGCATATAGCTTGGTTCTAGATATTCAGATCACTCCATATTTATCCATACCCTTGTCATGTGTAAAAAAAAAAAAAATGATTCAACTGAGAAAATTATTGTGGAATTTTTTATTTTATTTTATTGGAATTTTTATTGCTCAGATAAATTGAAAATAAGCTTGAGAGTATCACGACGCAAACACTAAATTTATCCACACCAAAAGACAGCATATATAATCCTGTATAAAATGTATTTTATGGAGATTCATATAAAGCTTCTGGAATTTTCTTGAAGCTATCATTGGACTAACTAACATTGTTGCCATGGGGAATAAAAGGAGGTAATGACGACAAAGGCCAGGGAACTCAGAAAGCAGACAACGAGCCATTGATCTTCACAAGTTAGGTGGGATGGTTATACAGAAATTCATACGAAACGGAATCGACCAGTTTCACCAGTGTCCATCATAAAGAGTTTCAAGGCAACAGGGACAGTTGCTACCTCACCAGGAAGAGGGTGCATAGAAATTGAGAGCAGTGCTTGAGAAACCACAAATCCAAGGCCTAATGTTTGAGATCTCCATGACAGTCAGGCATCATTGTGATACGTCCCTCGAACTACAATTGGATGTGGACAGCATGACTCAATATGGCCTTTCAGGAAGGCAAACGAGACTGCAAAGTATATACTATGGTAGACCTGATATAGGTCAACCACACCTCATGACCAGGCAGAGAATACAAGATCATTTACCACTAGACTAAACAGCAAACCTACACGTTCAGATAGTAGCTTTGTTATTTTCATTTAAAATTTTATTTTGATGGGCTCAGTGGTGTAATTTAGAAAGCTTGAAATGATTAGTAAACCAGACCCCACACTCCATTCAATGATTTGGTTAACATAAATCACAGTTTATTTTGTCATATTTACTAATAAAACATCTCTTGCAAAGCTGTTCATTGTATAACGCTTATCTGTTATAAGGGATCTATACAAAAAATGCTTCTGATGTTACATATTGCCGTTTCTCTTTATGTCAACTTTGGCAACTGAACACAGTTACAGTACACCAAACATCCAGGTGATTAGTCAAAAATGTTTACTGATAAAGTATTGTACTGGTATTTGCTAGTGACATTAGACAGCAGTTTTAAGATGATATAGTAGCTGTACAATTGCTTAATTTACCTAATCTTAAGATTCTAACAGTTAGCTTAATGTTTCATTTGTTATTTTGTCACCCACCAATTTGCCAATTCATAAAGCCAATTTGTTTGCCCCTGTAGCCACTACTAGTTAAGTCTACACGTTTCCATACTAATTCCCGATAGTGTGACATTTCTTTTGATTTAGGCACTGTACACATTACTTAGGATAACGGCTATTTAAGGGCTGGAAATGCATATTATTGTTGTTCCTCCAGCACTGCCTCAAGATTAACAATAAAAATTTTGACTTTGAAGGGAAGCTTAAACAGCAAGGGGTTTTGCCTTTTAGTTTTCCTTGACACTGTATCAGAGTAAAGGCTGATAGGATATTCAAATAAATGTATACACCCTAGTGCTGAGATGAGCAGTACACAGGCAAAAACGATGGCAGGAGGGATCCCAGATGACATTTCATATCCCCCAGATGAGTGGCCGCTAGCCATGTCAGGTACTCAAGGTGGACCTCTGGTCTGTAGATTTTATTATCCAAAGAACTCAGGTTTTAAGTGGACATCACGCATCTTCCTTGCACATACCAAAACATGTCGCCATTGGAGAATCATTAATACGGTCAGTAGTGCCAAACTAGTAGCTTAGCATGTTTTTATTTTACACTGTGAAAAGCAAACCCATAATTTAACTAGTTATTCATTATAAAGTTCCTTCATTCATTTTTTAAAATCTACGTCACGCCATTTGATTTTTATGCATCTAAATCCTTTCAGATATTTTAAAATATAAAATATAAATTTACACCCCACGTATAAAATTGAAACAATCAAGTCAGATTATATTACCAGATATATTTATTCTTAGTGAGATTCTAAGAATTTTACAACCACTCTACTTGCCATCACATGCAAATAACATTAAGATTGAGTTCAATATCACGGTCAAAAAAGTCAGTCACAAACTTTTTACCCAGCAAAAGCCTTGAAACACATAGCTAATGAGAGTCAGACTGACATTAGGATTCATTAGAAGTAGTTATTCATTATCCTTGTTGCACATTTAAGTTGTTTTTATGGTCTGACAGACAGAATATAAAATTTTTCAAAACATACATTACAGCTCCAACTACCTTTTCAGGGGCAGTGCGTTTTTAATTACAATACTCATTAAAAATGCTGTCTCGTTTCGTTCATTTAGCAAAATATTGTCTAACAGCAACCGAGTGATTTATTATCGCCATTGATGTTATTATTACTATGAAGGATTTTTTTAGAGCTTGCATTTGGCATGTTCATAAAAGGCTCACGGAATCCTTCATTCTGAAAAAGAAAGTTGAATATTTAATTCAGGAGTTCATAGAATTTCTTCCCACTGTAAAATGTAAAGTAAAACGAGACATGTTTATCAAAAGGTATGCATTTCATACGAGCCATTCTGGGATGCTCTTTGATGTTAAGGATGAATCTGGTACCCCTACACCCAACTTTTTGGATCCGGGCCACACCACGGCCTTGCATCAGCTGTTCTGGGTTAACAGATGTTCAACAACACTATTTGCAGTATTTTCTCAATAGAAAAACGTGGAAAAATTTAAACCAAAGCCCCTAAAGTTCTCCTCTAATTATGATTTATGAGTTATTTGCATTTTACCTAGGTTTTCCATAGGTCATTTCCATAAGCATTTTCCAAAATCCATCCTGACAGTATCTCACTTACAATATTTACCTACTAATAACTTTTTTTTTAAATTTAAACTAACAATTGTGTAATTGTAGTGCAGCTGTAGTGTGTAACTGTAATTGTTGTTTCACATCTTCACATTTAATTATAAAAGCAACATTTCAAATACTACTGCTTATGCCATTACAAAATTGTGCAGAAATGGAAAAAAAAAAAAAAAAAAAAAAAAAATGTTAATGGCTCCAAAAAATTATACTAATATTATATAAATTTTTACTCCCAAAGGAAGGAAAAACCTTTAGGAAAAAGCTAAAAAAGAAAATAATTAGGATAAAGTTTGAGGTG
>JAOYSI010001244.1:0-15002 GCA_025775065.1 Hiodon alosoides
TGTCAATAGCACCTTTGGAAATATATTTACTGAGAAAAATGGTGACGTGTTCAATACTTATTTCACCCGCTGTACATATATCTGAAAGTCAAAAGCTAGCCCAAGCTAGCATTTACTCATTATTATTAATTTTTTCCCCCCTTCAGAATTCAACACTTCAGTTTTCTGCGACCCGAATAGTAATTTATTCTCAGTCTGAGTAGGCTCGCCCAATATATTTTGTCTAAACATCGATATATAAATGGTTTAGTAACAATATAATTCCGTCAAGGACTTTTGACAACCATTGTCAGGGCCTCATGAATAAAGCTGGGTGTTGTGGAAATCTCACATGATCCACATGGTTATTTAATAACTTTCTTTGTAATGAAGGTAAATGCATGGGTGTAACTCCAGTGTGTCACGTTTGGTTTCTTACAGCACAAACACCATGCACAAACTGTGTGACTCCCACACACATTCTTCACTTTTGTAAGAACATAGACAGTAAGGCACTTATTAAAGAGACAGTAACACATTATTGCGACAAAGCATTTTTCGATTCAGAGCAATCATTGATTCAGAGTAAATATCGATTCCGAGTAAATATTGATTCAGAGTAATTATTCTACACTGATTTACGGTTATATACTTCGTAATGTAATACATTTTCAATATACGACTGAGCTAAAGTAGTGTCCTGGGGTAGTTATAAAATATTTTGCTTACCTATATTTCTTCTTTGCAGCTATCGCTGTCTAGTTGTCTTATTTGCTTTTCTTCTAGTGTTAATCGCGCCTTGTTATACTTCCAACTGAATTAGAAAAAAACCCATCCAGATCCACATGGAAATAACGGGAGACTTTTTTCACGCTTTGAAAATTTTTTTTTTTCGTAATAATTATTTCAGACTTCACTCTGCATTCGGGGGGGCCATAAGGTGGACCAAGCTGGTTGTCATGGAGGCAATGGCCCCTCCCCAGAACCGCCACTGGGAAGAGGCAGTGGGTGAGTATCTGAAAAAGTTGTGCTAAACACGCTGTAAATTGACAGTTTTACATTCGCTCTGCTGCCCACCGTTGCTCGTACTTTTCATAGTGGGCAGCAGTCTGGCCTGTGCCCGAACAGGCCGCAGGCCTGACACCACTCTGCGCCCGCTTGTCTGAGGCAGGCCTGTTCTGCGTCCAGGTCCAGGTCCTGCTCCGGGCAGTATGCTGTCAGGTTGCCTGGCTGAGCTTACCTCATATGTTACAGCTCACTGTGATATTTCCATCATAAAAACGGCAGCGCTGTACACCATTGCTGAATCAGATTTGTGAGATGTGCTTTCATTCCCTGCTCTCTCTCTAGAGATAATGTTAGCCACCCCACCCTCATTTATGGACACATGTCTACAACTGCCTGCTCTCTAACTGTGATTGATCTTGTTCCTCCACAGCTCTGGTCAACACATCCCAGCCTCTGCATATACTTAATGTATCCCTCAATGCTCTGTTAAGAGTTAACTGTAAAGAAACCTGGAAAGAACACCTGGAAGTTTCTACAGGACCTCGTGGTGTTAACCAGTGCATGATTCCCACTATCCCTGTTGTCCCTAACCCAATTACTATTCTCAGTAGTATTCCTTCACAGACTGTTTGCTATTCAGTTATTCACCTTTGTTCTGCTTTCTTCAGCTTTCCTGTCCACCTTAGTTTTCTCTTGCGAATACAACTGGACCATTCTGCCTCAGGGGTACATAGAGAGTCCGACGCTCTCCGCGAGGACCTCGCTGATGTCGCACTCACACGGGGAAGTTCCCTAATACAGTATCTTGATGATGTGCTCGTAGCCTCCCCTTATACAGCAGCCTGTGAGTTAAACACCCTCGAGCTGCTGTCTGCACTGGCTCGCAAGGGGCACAAGGAATCCAAAGATAAACTACAGTCTTGGCAGACCAAGACACCCGACAACTAACCCGACACCCGTTTCCTAAGTACATGCTATTTAAATGTACATTAAATGTTATTAAATGTGAGGCTCACATTTCCCATGCAGATGTCTGTCTTGGAAATCCTCTGGCAGACACCACACCTAAAGTAGCTGCTCAGGCATATTCACCTGACAACACGTTAGCCAAAATGTCTCCTGTATTACTCTCTCCTGACACCGTCACTAAACCACCCGATCTGAATTATGCAGGCTGAGGTGAAGGTGAGATTCCCGGGAGAAGATCAATGCACCCAAGGTCAAAATCGGAGGTATGCAGGTGAACTTGGATTTCCAAACAAACAGGGCAAAGTCCCGGCTAGCTCTCTTTGCACAACAAGGGATGTTCAGACATCGAGAGTTTACCCGATGAAAGGAGTTTACTGTAGTTTCAGGTGATGGGAATTGATGGTTTGTGAGACATGACCATAACAGAGAGGTTGTTGACATTGTTAATGAGAGGGGGTACACTTAGCTCACTTTATCCTATTAACGACTAAGACAATGACTCAGAACAATGATTAGATGTCACTATCACTCAAGAACAAGAAAAAATGCTTGGCAGAACACACAGTGCTATCCAGGAATGCGTGAGAAAACAACTGGTTTATAAGGGGTGTGCTGGGCAACCTGACTGTATAACAATGACAAACACCTGCAACTAATAAGGACCATCTAGTGGATAAAATGAAAACTACAATAAACATAAAACTTAAACAGAGAACTTGCGTACACAACCACAATCGCATTGTCGAACCTAACTATTATATTATATTATATTATATTATATTATAAGAAAACAAAGTTGCTTAAAAGAGATGCATAACGCCAACACTGCACCTTATCACTTCAAATTAAATGATTAATTAGTTTTACCGACTCCCTATTAGGCCCTCTTGTGCCGCCCACCCCCCTACTTTCACTCACGTGGGATAGCCCAAAAAATTCATTTCAGCTGCATTACTTGATTTGACTCAAGTGTGTTTGAAGACTACCCAGCACAAAGCAACGTGACTGTCTAACCAAGTGATACATATCATTATGACTGGCCAAGATTCGGATTCGAAAAAAGTCAACATATTCAGATTGAAAAGAACCAAAAGATTCAGATTCTAAATACTGGGATAAGCGAGAAGACGATGCAGGCACCTGCATTTAGTAGATACTTATTATTAACTAATAATTAACTAATAACTAATAATAACTAACAGCTTAATGGAGCTAACTGTGTGAAATTCTACTATAAAGGAACAAAAATCTTTGTTATGTTTCCTTCTCTTTGGCATTTTTGTTTTATTTTGTTATTTTAGTTTATCTTAGTAATGAACCTGTCAGGGGAAACTACAGTTTAAAATTTTTTTTTTTCTTTTAAGTATTGACCGTTCTTTGTGTTCTTCCGATTTATCCTTCCTGAGTATCCTACTGTATTTGTAGACTGTTGTAACCACAGTCATAACCTATGATTTTATCCAATGCAGAGTGTAAGGAAATACAGGAACACAAACAAATGCCATTAAACTGGTATAAATCTGAGAAAAGCTAATCATAAACAGAATTGCATTTGTTGCTGTAGGACATAAATTAGTGCAGCATCAAGGTTCAGAATGTGATTACCTAGTCCTGTTCTGATTTGCAATGGGGTGGCTAAGTAACAAAGTTTTTTTCCAGTATAACAATTGCTAAATTGTTCTTTCACAGAATCTAATATTAAATTCTAAACCACCTCTTGAGATTTTGAAAAATAAGGCATGGGTATAAAAAATAATCTTTAACGGAAGACTCTAACCATTTTTTTCTGATGTTTATTTAAAATGGTCAATTGTCAGCAGTTATTCATATTTCATTAATATTCATTATTATCATTCATAAAAGATCAACTACTTGTAAAACGAAAAGAAAATGTTTTTCAACCAAAACATACTGAAACACGAAAAGCAGTTTTTGTTAAAAGAAGAAAAGAATAATCAAAAAAGAAGTCGAAAAGTATTTTTTTCTTGTCCAATGTACATACTTCAATAACAGTTGACAGTTAACAAATGAATCATTTTCACGACCGAAACCATTCAACAATATTGCTAACCAGCAAAAAGCTTTCCATAATCATTCCATTATATGGCCTGGTTCATGCAAGGGGCTTGCCAAGGTCTCAGGTGAGCTCCGCAGCCAGCCGGTCCATGGCAGCTTTGCGTTCCTCAGCATTCTGTTGTGTGCGCCGCAGCACGTTGCGCAGCTGGTCAAGGTGGTCCAGTGTGTCCACCAACTCGCCACGCACAGTTTTCATTTGGTTCTCCAGCAGCTGCGTACGATGTAGGGAGTTACGGCGGTCTCTCTTGCTGCGCTGCACCTTTGCCTCCAGGTCTAGTACTGTGGGAGAAATAAAGAACAGAAGTGAAACCAATTTCTATAAATGTTATTGTTTATCGTGAAATACTTTCAAAAGTAAACATTTCACATTGTACAACGGTTATGATTAAATTTGGCATGTAAAATGTATTTATTTTTCTGCACTAATTGAAGTCTCACCCAATGAGAATTTTGAGAATGATGTCCTTTATATGTTTTTTTTTTAAGTTTTCTTTGTCTTTAAACTTTATTTATATACATCCAATTTATTATTTCTTAGTTTTTCTCCATGAAAATATTTATTTAATAATAATAACTGATGTCTTCATTAAAAATTGAAAAGTGCTGTATGAACTATTGTTATTGCTGTATAAATATTATTATTATTGTTTGTAGAAGTAACTGAAGAATTAATGTGGGATTTCTCTTTGTCACTAAAGAACAAACCTGGTGTAGCAAAGATTGGAGACAAGAACTACTGAGTATTTTTAAAAATTGTTTTAACATTTGCATTCAAACCATACCCATCTCAGACTTGTCCAATACATCTTTGGTCTCTTCTGACGTCCCCTCAGTCTGTTTAAGTGAGCAGGATTCGGTATTCTCTTCCCTATGCAGCAGCAGTAGCTCCTGCTCCATCTTCTCCAGCTTGTCTCAACACTTGTCTATCCACACTGTCTACTGTCAAAAAGACACAGATTATGATTAAGCACTATCAAATCCACCTAACCCTTAAGTTTTTTTTTTTTTAAATATACTTTTCTTGCCCCAGTGCTCACAGTCTTTCTTTTCTTGCTTGTGTGGTTGCCACCTTAGTTGGTGTCTTAATTCAACAACTGTCCTGTCTTTTTCTGGGGCTGATGGAAACTGGCTTTTTATAAACCTCTCAAATATCTAGAAATAGCTTGTACTGACAAACCACAGTGCACAGAGAATTTCAGCTGAGGGAGTCATGAGACCAGCTCCATCAACACCCTACAGCCCCTGCAGTTCACTACTAAGCTTTGCGGTACTACTAGGCTTTTTTTTTCTTTTTCTTTTTTTAAACCAAACTGTGGTTTCCTAACAAAGCTATTCAAAGAAACATATAATGTAGGCCTTCACGAATGAATAATAATTATAATTTACTATTTTATTATCAATTATGACTATTAATCAAACGCGCGATATTTGATTATTAGTCATAATTGATACTAAAATTGTTAAACAGTGCAATTCCTCCTTTATGAGGTTAGACTTCTAAACAGCACAGCCACTGAGGCCTTGGGGCAGTCAGCATTCACAGCGATAAAAAGCCCCTTTGTCAAAGAAGAATCTGTAGGCAATGTGGCACAAGCAAGAACCATTGCAAAGAAAAACTTGGGAGGCACTATACACCCTTTTAAAACCAGCATGAAGTTTTTCACTGGGTGTTGTGTAGATCCCATCCTGCAACAGCTCCCAGGACAGCTCTCTCACATGGCAAAGACCAGTTTCAGCAGCCATGTGGACTACAGATAAACAAGGTAAGCACACAAAAAATAATAAAAAACTAGCCAACAATGAAAACAAAGAAAACCCTGCAACAAAATTGTAATCCTAATTTAGGACTGTATGCAAAAACTGACCCCCCAAAGATAAGAAAATGGAAACCCAGCCCCACGAGTGAGCAGACCGAAACCTACTTCATAGTTTCTGCTGACTTAATTACAATTACAAAAGCAATTACGGGCCTCAGCGCGTGACATATTGCTCAATGGAGGTCATCTGACTTGGTGTACTATTGGTCGAAGATTTAGGTTTAGGATACTTTATTTTCAGCTTGAGCTGCAAAATTTCCTGGTACAATTTATAATTAATTTAGAACTCAATGATCGCAAGCCGCTGAGTTAAAACAACCAAAAACATTATACTCCCACAATCATGCTTAATGGTTGGGATGAGGTTCATTTTTTGCAATTGCTTTGGCAGGATATAAAGTTTTGCATTTGTGTAAAAAAAGTTCCACTTTTGTCTCATATCTTTGTTACCTTCTGGAGTATTGTACTCTTTGCTAGGGTGGACAATTGAACGCTATCAATTTTGTGCTCAGCCGACAAACTGCCAAATAACTCCGGAATCATTGGAATTCCTGCACAAACAAATTGCATGGAAAGTTCACAGGCCTTGTTCTGAGCAGCAGTATTCTAACTTTACCCAGTGGCACCATGAAAATCATCTGCTAACAGCTAGCTTAAAACGAATACATTCGTAATGTAGTAGACAGTTGTGCCTTGACATAGCCAAAAATGAAAGGATATTGGAGATATTGTCTAAATTCAGTGTAAACTATTTGGTGTCTTAATTTTTTTTGAGGGCAAGGTGGTGCCATGATCAAACTAATCTTAAATTAAAGATACATTTGTCTTCTTTTCAATAATCTGTTATATGTGACATTTGTAGAATATATATCTTTATTTGTGGTTAAAGGGTACTAGAAAGCTAAATACAAAAAATTCCATTGAAACGAATGGAATTCTTTGAACGTCAGAAGTTTAGACAGTTTTCTTGCAATATTTTTGTGGTAGTAATATTTGTGTGGTGCCTACAGAGCAATGCAGAGCAATAGTGCCCACTTGCATTTGTAAATGTGTCTTTTTATTTGTCTGTGCATGTTGCAAAATGTGAAACTTGAAATGAAAAAACAATGGTATTTTATTACATTGACTTATTATATTATCCAAAAAAACTATTATATGATATATTACAATTTTAACAAATTTATCCGGTATTTATTATATCATAAATGTAAAAATGATATCCGTTGTTACCGACGATTTCAGCTTTTCAACAATACAATTTCAAAATAACACCCCCCCATTATCAGAGTCCAATTTAGAATTATATCTAGGTTATCAGATTCCTCTCATCAAAGCAATTACATGTGGAGATATAACAACATTTTTTCCGCATTTACTTCCTTGCGCATGAGGATGCAGTGAAAAATACATGCACCTCAAGAATTTGATCCCCCATCTATATGGCTCTGAGGTCTATTTGTACCCTTACAGTTCATGCGACATACAAAATTGTTATTAAGTATTTCGCAATAGAACATATCCATGAGCTATGTTGTCAATTAATAAAGGACTGTGGTTTCAACCCGCCATATGATGCAGATAATGCTTCAGCACTATACATTAAATACATTAAGAATTTTGTCGTAATTTTTTTAAAGCATTTGCTTTGAAGTGATTTTTCTTAGAAATAAAAATTGTAACCTCAACTTGCCTGCACCAGAGCTCCTGAATTAGAGCACAACATGATCATCACCTAAATACAGCTCTGTTTTTCCAAGACATTGAAACATTTTGGTCAAACCATTACACACAAGAAATTGATAGTATCTGGTACGTCGTGCACAGTTGTGCTGGTACTTCTGTCACAGTTTTAAATTGTTCCTAAAATGTCTCCCATGGTCTGAGGGGATCCGGCTGGGAGAGAAAAGAATTGGAACCAGTGCCGTGTAAAAAACATCTTAATTTTCTCTGGCCACATTTCCACTTTTAGAGGTGATGAGACGTACATCTGACTCTCGTCACTAAATCGCTGGCTGACTGACTAGTGTGCATCAATTGATGTAGCTTTTAAAGATAATTGGAATTCTATGTGGGAAATTCTCTTCTCATTTAGAAGAGATGGACTCTATCCGAACAGGAGAAATTCTCTTTTATAATCCAAAAACATGGCAAATAGCCTAAAGCATAGCTCTAGCTGACAGCTATTGGCACCAGCCAGGAAAAGGGCACTTGGTCTTACACTGATGCCTGACTGCTTCTCCGAATCCGTGATTAGGAAAGAGACCAAGATTAGAAGCAATATTAAGACTGTCTTTTCCCTGCCATGTTAAAAGAAAGTCATTAATATACAGAAATGTTTGTTATAAAAATCTCATCAACATTCACTGTAGTAATTCTGTATCCTTTAACAATAAACAATCAAAAAACAAATTAAGAATTGGTTTACTAAAAATTAGATCTAAATCTAGCTGAAACTTGTCTTAAACCTGAGGAATACATTGCCCTTAATGAGGCCACTCCAAAAGATTTCTCCAGCAGCCAAAAACCAAAAAGTTTGGTGGTGGTGGTGTCACAATTTTTTGTAATGAGCTTTGCTTACCACCTAAAGGAGTAAGTGGTAAGTTTAAAGTACTTTTTTTTTACAGTGGGCTATATAATGTAAATAATATGGGCCCCATAAACAACCAATCTTTGTATTTGCTAATGTTTATAGGCCAGCGGGTCCGTCTACAGAATTTTTATGTGACTTTTTTATTAAACCTAGCAGTTACTTTAGACGAAGTGTTGCGGGAGACTTTAATATTCATATTGATAGTGATGGTGATTAATCTCGATATTGGATACATTTGGGTTTGTCCAATATGATGCTCAACCCAGGAATCATTGTCGGAGCAATATTGTCACATTTATGCCTAGCCCTTCCCCAGTCTGCTACAAGAGATCAACATCTCCTGAATACTGATTGTTCCACCCTTCCTCAGCATAATGAGCAATTATTAAATTAGCATTCCACAAACACCATGTGCAGTTGTTTGTCCTGTCCTCTTCTCATTAGTTCAGAATCTTATTCACTGGTATCTTGCTTCCCACTCCTCTGCTTATAAACCCCTCTGTAACTTCCAGTCAATGCTCAATCTGAGAAATATCTTGCCAAAGTGTTTGCAAGTTCTACCCCCTTGATTCCACGGTTGATTATTGTTACCCTACCTTTGACTCGTTTGCCTGTTCCTTTGACCATCGCTACTTGGATTGCCCTCTATGTGTTGTTTGCTAATCGATTTTAACCTGTGTTAACCTTGGCTACTAACTAGGCTAACTACACATCAAACAATTGCTGACATTCTAAACTCAGCAATCTAAGCAGAGCCTTTACATAAAATAGCCTAAAGCCACTCAAACAAAAAAAATGGTTACCAGTTGATCTCAAACAGGTAAAGACAACCTAGCAACTACTAAAATCCCATTCATCAACACAAAATGTCACTCTGACACAAGCACATATTCCCACAACCACTCTCCTTCAATCTATGTGCATAAGTACTCAATGGCCAGCACACTAGCACCTCAGTAATTTGTTTTTGAAAGACTACACCCTTGCAGAAAGGTTGGTATCAAGGTGCATGAAAACCTTTTGAATGGTTTCAAAGGTGTAATTCATTTCCTTTGGATATTGAATGTTCAAGGCATAACTCATTCCAAACAGGAGAGCCATAGCAGTAGGAAGGTCCGGAGTGTCATCAAGCACGATTTGCTCCTCAATAATCAAAGCATGCAATCTTACATTTGGGTCTATGTCAATGGAGGCAACATCATCCTCAATGACTCTTAGAATTCCTATCTTGACTCCACGAGTGTTAAGTAACAGTAAACCAAAATAATAACAATAAATAACAAATCAGTTTCTTTAGTTTTATCTGAGGGTTTCTATTACTCACATGAATGGTACCAAAACATAAAATGACCATGAGCTAATCAATAACAAAGTATTTGGTTTGTTGAAACCACAATGGTAACATTATTTTAAGTTGAGGATTATTACAGTTCAGTTATGACTTGGTTTGCCATCTTCTTACCAGACGAGATTTTAGGAAGGAATCCGTGTTCTCCCTCATAAACAAAGGCAGACCTAAAAGAGCTGTCTTCCTATGTGCAATCACATTGGTCGTCTGGAAGACACAAAAAAGCACTTAGCAAGTAATATCCAAACAGAACAGAACATTACATTGCTAGACATATATTAAGAGGTAGTCCTGTGCACATGTTTTTGTAAGAGAGGTTAGGCATTTGCATTTTTATGCAATAAGGGGTTCGACAAGGTATTTTGGAGGATTTTTGAGTAGGTGAGACACTGATTTCTACAAGTCTATGCTACTAATATACAAAGTTTGGGGACAAACCAGCGAAATAAATGAATAACTAAATAAAAATACATGGAATATGGCCAAAATTCAAATGACAGGTACAGATACTGGTAAAACATACTGTAATTATCTTGTTATTCACGTTGCCTTCAACGGTGGTATTGGAGGGTAATATATTTAAAATGTGGAATAATTTAAGTGCATTTAAATATATGGTGTCATGTCAGCCAACTATTAGAGATATAGGGACCCAATGATACTTCCTTTGTTATCCAGTTTGTCTAGAAGAGTCTTCAACCCCTCTCCAAAGGCTCCACTTCGTGATCTGTACAGTCTGATGATCTTTGCTGCATGTTCATCCAGTGATGAGAAAAAAGTGTCCTTGAGAGGAATTCCTGTGATTCTATAAAACTCTGCGCAGACCTATTATCAGAAACATATGACATTTAGGCAGACTCAAAGATACAAAGCTACAGTACTTCAGAATGAACTTGCTAAGTCATTTAAAATCAATGCACTTACCTGCTCTTCCAAAAACAATGCTGGCCATCGTGTCATGATATCAGATAGGCATAATGGTCAATATAGTGATGTTTTGGTCTCAATTTGAGGTCTGGGAATATCTCTCTAATCAGCTGCCTGTGATCAAGAATCTTTCGCTCTAGCCAGGATAGGGATGCTGCTGAGAACTCTGTTGACACGACTAGCTCAACAATGTCTTTCAAGTCCATTAATATTTCCCATGATGGCTCATGCTCTGGTACATAACTGGCAAATTAATGGCAAAAGACAAAGCAACGCCTAGTTCTCGTGTCCATTCCCACCTACTGTTTTCTTTGAAAAGCTAGACTGTGTAATTGCTTTGGGTCAGAGTGCTTGTAAGGGAAGGACTTGATACAACTGTTAAGGGTTTTAAGAGTGAAATATCCCTTTTTTATGAGTTCCTTCAAGCACACTGACAATTCATATGGTACAATATCCTCAAAAAAGTCATGCAAAATATCTGGTGGAAACCCAGTTACAGGGTGAAAATAGGATAGGTACTTAGCAAAGACCACTCTTTTTTTACACCCTTTTTACTGTTAAGCTGATCATTATCTTTCAGTTCTTCTATGATGGAGTTGTGTTGTTCAACAGTTCTTAGCTGAAAACAACTAGCATCCTGAGCCTGTACGTCATCTTTATTGACAACACAAAATTTACATAGATTTTCAGCTTGAAAGCTTTCTTGAAGCCAGCAAAGCCATGGGCTCCAAGATTGTCAGCACATACACAATACACAGTTCCCCTGATGTTACCATTAAGATGTTTCAAAAACACACCTTTCTGTTCTAGATGACTTATGTCATTCACCAGCGGATAAAAAAAACTTGTCATAGCCAAATCTCTTTACTTCACAGCTTTTCCCAAGCAAAGCAAGTTGTATTGAGGCAAGTGTGGATTGAAATGTTGCTGGCAAATTCAGTAGCACCCAATAAACAGCAGTGATCTGATGGACCTTCCTTGATGTCCCCAGCGGATTACAGATCTCAAACTAATCAATGTAGACACCAATTGAAATACATCACTTTGACAGCCTAAAAGTGAATTTTCTTTTAAATACTGGCCACTATGTATAGACTTGTACGGTCTAGGCAACTCCTCATTGACAAAATGTCTTTCCAAGACATCTACTCTGTTCAACAAAACCTCAATAACTCTGAACACTGAGACATACACAAAAGTGTTTTGGTGCAATCTATCGTAAAGATACTCAACTGGGTCAATCACTTGAAAATGTTCTTTAAAATATGCAATCCTTCTGTGTTCTGTTGAAAGACTGCCTTTTTCTGCTCAAAGGTAAGGGATTTGCTTTATGTACGGCTTCTGATATCAGTTCTGATAGCTCCTCTGTTAATGAGTCATCAATATGATCGTACTTCTTTAAAATGTCTTTGATTGATTCTTTTGCTGAAAGTCTGGAAAAAGACACAATGTCACTGAATCCACTTAATATTTCCTCGGTTGCACTTTTTGAAACGTGCAATGTACTCTGAATGTAATGTATCAATGAGGCAAGTTTGTGTTCAAGTGTCAGAAAGTCTACATACTCTGGGTAAGAGGTTGTTTCAGGTACAGGAGGAACAACTGAACTACTGGCCAGGAGCGCCCCTTGGTAATGAAACAATCTGTAATGTTTCAGCAGTACTTCTGGACTGGGATTTGCATATTTGCACTGTTTACATTGCATTCCAAACCTGCAAAAAAACAAACAATGTTAAATTATCCTTTTTAAAGTTTACATTTAACAAATATGATGGTTTAGCACTGCTTCAACAACCAATAAGACATGAACCTGCAAAATGCCTTAGCTAAAGCTTATGTTACGTATGAGATTAGTAGAATTCCACCAATGGAAGAACCATATGCCGACAATGGATTCAGTTCTGAAAGTGTTCAAGTGCATCCAGCTGAAACACATGTCCTGTAGCTCTGGCTATAATGTTATTCTTGCATTGGACTTGTTTGTGCATAATTCACTGTGGCATCCATATCAGCCTAGTTAGCTAAAATAGATCACTCAGTGTATCAATTAGCTACTAAAAACCCATAGTGAAGATTGACATGGATTTAAATAATTCAAGAACACACTAAATGTAACATGTGTAATGTAGCTAGCTAGGTAACAGCCCTGTCAACTACGGATTCGACGCTCCACTCAAGCACTGGAGAGGTTTTCAGGATAAGCACTGTATTCAAATTGTCACATATCTCACGAAATTGACGCCAATATGATTTAAAATATTACCGTTGATACCATTCAATCTCTCGACAGAAATATGGTTCATTCAGTATCTCAAACAAATATCTGTAATGGGAGAATGTAACACTTAATGCACTGTAATGCACACATGCTAATGTTACCCGGTATTCAAGCAGAACGTTTGCCTCATTGAAACTGTGTCCCGCCGATGCAATCCAAAAACAAATGCATCTTATGCCAAAAGTGTGATTTATTCAGTATATCTCACCTAATATCTTAATTGATAGTTGCCAACAATACAGAGTATGCAAGTAGAATTTTCACCACATTAAACTAATTTAATGGTTAACAACATTAACGTTAGTTAATTGTTAGCTGGTTTAAAGCAGTCCAACGTTAGCTTGCTAGCTAACACAGGGATAGTCCTAATATGTTAGCTCCCAATTTAGCTAACTACTGAATTTATTAGGCTACATGCATGATTTTTCCAATTAAACAGTCCAATAAACATTGATTAATGTTGCACAGAGGTTGTAGTCACTCACCTTAATTGTCTGGTCACAGCAACATAACGACATAGCAGTCAGTCTTGTCAACATTTGGAAGGACTATTTGCTCTTTCAACTTTGAATCCAAATTCCAATTTACAATTGGGAAGTTAGACTTTTTACAGTGTACTAAACGCAGGTTTCCATGCCAGAACTCCAAGACGTACACCACTACTGACGCAAAAGCACAAGAAAAGTCGGCTCCAATACGCTTAAAATCATATAAACAAGCCACAGAAGTTTTGGGATTCTGTTCTGTGACGCAATGAAACAAAACTGGAACTTTTCGGCGCGATGGATCAGCGGTATGTCTGGTGGAAGACGTATGAGGCATATACTGAAAAGAAAATTCTGCCCACAGTCAAGCATGGTGGAGGCTCGGTGATGCTCTGGGGCTGCCTTGCATCCTCTGGCACTGGACACCTGCAGCGTGTGGAAGGCAAGATGGATTAATTGAAGTATCAGGAAATCCTGGGAGAAAACGTCATGCTGTCTGTGAGGAAGCTGAAGCTTGGGCGTCATTAGACCTTCCAACACGACAATGATCCCAAGCATACCTCAAATTCCACCAAGGCTTGGTTGCAGAAGAAGTCCTGGAAGATTCTACAGTGGCCATCACAGTCACCTGACTTGAACCCCATATTTCTGGTGGGATTTGAAGAAGGCGGTTGCAGCACGCAAACCCAAGAATATTACTGAACTATAGGCCATTGCTCAGACTAAGATTCCTCAGGAGCGCTGCCAGAAGCTAGTGTCTGGCTATGCATCTCGTTTACAGCAGGTCATATCAGCAAAAGGGTGCTCTACTAAGTACTAAAGATGCTTGCCATGAAGGGGTTGAATAATTTTGAGACTGGAGAAGTCATTATAAGTTGCATTTTCAGTTGAATTTGGGGAAACCACTTGAAGCATTCATTGTGTTCAGCTATTTCAATTAGTTTTGTTTGATTTGTTCATTGCAAACCTCTGAAAGTCTGTGAATTTTGACAATAAACCTGATTTGCAATGGGGATTGAATAATTTGGATTACAACTGTAACAGAAGGTAACCACATGATGGCATGTATGCCCATGGGCAGCTTACCTATTCCAAAGGCCTTGTGGCGTATAAACAAAACCAAACCTAGAGTTATATTGAGGATAACGAAACCAGAAAACACGGAACACTACTATTGTCAAGCAAACACAGGAAGTCGACCAAAACGTAACAGGCAAGACAGATTGACTTCTGACATGAAAGCAGGAGGGGTTTATATAGGATGTGGACAAGCCTGTAATTGGACAGACGAAGTTGCTGTAAGTTGATACACTTACTAAGACATTTTGGCCTTTAAACATCTAGAGATTTAAACACTTAGCCGAGGGGGTTTACACCCTTAGCCAAATAGAGAGCGTTCGTCCTGTGTTCCGCACAGGCATGTAAGTACATGTTGTCTCTGTTACTGCTACCCCATAGTATTTCTTGTTGTTTAACATCCTTTGTTTTGCCTGTCTAACCCATTCGTGTTTACCTGTTTATCATT
>JAOYSI010001246.1:0-15377 GCA_025775065.1 Hiodon alosoides
AGGTGTCAACCTTCTCACCCTGTTGGGTCTCATTCCCCAGTGTCAAGGTGTCAACCTTCTCACCCTGTTGGGTCTCAGTCCCCAGTGTCAAGGTGTCAACCTTCTCACCCTGTTGGGTCTCAGTCCCCAGTGTCAAGGTGTCAACCTTCTCACTCTGTTGGGTCTCAGTCCCCAGTGTCAAGGTGTCAACCTTCTCACTCTGTTGGGTCTCAGTCCCCAGTGTCAAGGTGTCAACCTTCTCACTCTGCTGATTCTCAGTGTCCTTTGTGATTGTTCCCACCTTCTCAATACGTCTGTCCAACTTCCTAGTGTGCTGGATCTCAGTGCTCTCAGGTCCCTGGGTATTAGTCTCAGTTATCTGCGTCTGACATATCACCATGTCCTGGGTCAGTGTATCTACCTTCACAGTCTGCTGGATTTTAGTGTCCTGTCTCTTTGTGTCCACCTTTCCAATGTGACGGGTTACTATTTTCTCAGTTTGTAGGGTATAACTCTGAGGTAACAGGGTCTGCGGTTTCATCGTGTTTTCAGTTAGTTTGTTCACTTTCTCAGCGTGCAGGGTCTCAGTGTCCTGTGTCAAGTGGTCCAGGGTCTCAGTATCCTTACTTACAGTGAGTATGTCCTCATTCTTACTGAGCAGGGTCTTAGTGTCCTGTGTCAGGTGGTCCTGGGTCTCAGTGTCCATAGTCACAGCGAGTATGTCCTCATTCTCAGTGTACAGGGTCTCAGTGTCCTGTGTCAGGTGGTCCTGGGTCTCAGTGTACTGTGTCAGGTGGCCCTGGGTCTCAGTGTCCATATTCACAACGCGCATGTCCTCATTGTCACCGTGCAGGGTCTCAGTGTCCTGTGTCAGGTGGTCCTGGGTCTCAGTGTCTTGTGTCAGGTGGTCCTGGGTCTCAGTGTCCTGTGTCAGGTGGTCCTGTGTCTCAGTGTCCTGTGTCAGGAGGTCCTGTGTCAGGAGGTCCTGTGTCAGGAGGTCCTGTGTCTCAGTGTCTTGTGTCAGGAGGTCCTGGGTCTCAGTGTCTTGTGTCAGGAGGTCCTGGGTCTCAGAGTACTGGATTTCAGTGAGTTTGTCCACCTTCGCAGCATGCTGGGCCTCTGCCCTCACTGTTATTATTTCGACCATGTCAGTGCAAAGAGCGCCAGCCTCCACAATCATAGTGTACCGTACCTCTGTGCCTTTTTCCATTGTGACCACAGTGTCTGCGCTCTGAGATTTAGCCCCAGACTTGTCAGATTGCATTTTCCCCCAATCTGGTATTTGTGTAGTGTTTGTATTATAGTCCTGTCCAGTTTTCTCCTGCTGAATCTTCTCCCCTGGGCCTGCTTTTGCTCCTGCAATCTCCCATTCTTCACTAGCAGGGGGCCTCTACAACCATCATTTCAACATTGGAAATTGTTACTTGCTGGAACCACAAAGCTCAAGAAGATATGCATGTTAGTTAGAAATGAACAATTTTCAACCCAAGTACTGACTAAGACTAAGAACAGGAACAACTAACCCAAAAATAACGGCATGCTGGAAGGCCGCCTTTGAGGGTATCCGATTGGACGGCGGCTTACCTGATGATCATGTGACACCACAACATGTTCCAGTAGCTCCACCTGCTCTCGCCCTGCGGCATCCGACAAGAACTCCATCCTTTGGGACACGGAGGGCCTCAGCCTGGACGGAGGTCAACAAGCAATCAGAGTGAGAAAGACCATTTATTCCCTGAGTGTTACACTTGTATATTTGCCTTACTGGAGCGTGTAAGTGTATGTAAGCAAGTAGCAGTCACTGATAGGACACCCCGTAGGTGACTGGAGTAGCAGAAGAGAGGTAAACATGGCAGGGAAACCAAAGGACGGCATCGTCATCGATACAACATCCAATCTAATCCTAATCTAACTCTGATCTAACCCTAAATGTATACTGGTTGCGCACAGCTGGTAAGAAAGAAACTGCCTTGTATAACCCTTGTATAACCCTTGTATAACCCTTGTATAACCCTTGTATAACCCTAACCCTATATAATGTTAAGACAGGTGAGATGTGTGTGTGAGGGAGGCGTGCCTGTCTAACTGGTTGAGTTGGTCCTGCCACAGCATCCTGAGGGCAGCTAGCACAAGTTCCAGCTCCTGTAGCCAGGCCGAAAGTTGAGTCAACTGCTCTGGGGACCTGAACCCGTCCAGCTCCGCCATTCGCTCTCTCAGCCCAGCCAGCCTGCACTGCCCTTCCCGATTGGCCAGTGCGTCCTGATTGGGGGGGGGGGGGGAGAGAGACGCATTGTGATCAACCTTGCTTTGCAATGGCACCCCTCCCCAATTAGCGAGGGAACTCACTGTCAGAATTTGCCTGGAGGCTTCAAGCTCCTCCTTTGCCACTGGTGTTGGGAGGCCCCCCTCCATGGGCACCTGCTGGTCCTGGAGCCACCGCTCAAAGGAACGGCACTCCTCTGGAGCAAGCAGAGAACCAGTCACTTACTCTATGGCGCAAACATTTTTTTTAGTTATTGCTTGGGGTAAAACACCAATGTGGTTGGCTGCTCTACACATTTATGATCATGGAATTTTTAATTCTCATATACCCAATTACATGACAAAAAAAATCTACGACGACTCAACAACTATTCAACCACTGAAGTAAAAGCTCAGTGGCAGAGTTAGGAATTGGATACGTATTATGCCAGGATCACCTGCTACACACGATGAATTTAAATAATTTCTCTTAAAAAAAAATAAAAAATGATGTGGATTGCTTACCAGTGGTCACCTGTATCCAAAGTCTCTCCGCCCACTCCTTCTTTTGATGAATCAACTGGCAGGTTCTGCGGACACTGTCGTTCAGCCGGAGCCCGTCTGCAGTCAAGGCCTCAAGGGCCTGCGGGCTAGCCTGGCTGCGCAGGACGTTCACCTGCTCCATTAGCATCTGCAGCTGCGCAGACAGCTCCTGTGCAGGGAATTAGCCCAGTTAAGCTGGGACACTAAACAGGCGCAGCCAAGAGAGCAAGGCTAAAATATGTGCCTTTTGTTTGGATTTTTTATCATATAATGTGAAGGCGTTATATATTATAACTTTGATTGGGAGGAAAAAAGGCCTGACCTCATCGTTTTGAGGAATTGTGGGTACCTGTATCTGGGGGAGGAGCTGTGGATCCTCGGAGGCACAGAGTGTGCACAGTGAGGACTCAATAGTGAGCAGGGAAGACTGACACTCTTCCATCCTCCTGGCCATCTGCTCCCTCACTGCAACGGCGTCCCGGAAGGCCTCGCTGATCTCCACGGAGAGCTCCTTCACCCGCTCCATCCTCTTCCTCAGCCGCGTCTCCATCACCTGAGGGCCCAGTCCGTTTCAGACAGTCCGCTAAGCGGGCCTCCGGACCACTTTCATGCCCAACCGCCTCGCTCACCTGCAGCTCCAGGGGAGGCTCGCCCATCTGGAGAAGCTTCATGATCTCAGAGGACTGGCAGTGGAACCGGTCTATGATTTCCTCCTGGGCTCGAACCTCGTCCTGGGCCAGCAGACATGGGAGGAAATGGCCATCAGTGCACAGATGCACAGAACCACACGGGGCACAGCGCTAATATCTGGCAGAGCCACATGATAAAAATAAGCACACACTCTCCTCTGAAACTTAACAAATCTACAAGAAGAGGGGAAAAGGGTTTTTCAATAAGCCTCAGTGGGTCCTGTCCCACATCTCATTAGCTCAATACGAGTCCTGCTGCTGTAGTCCAGAGCACATTACCTCCAGGGCCGTGATCTCCTGCTCACTCTGGAAGTGTGGTCCAACAGCAAACACAGCAAGTTGGTTTTCCGCCCAGCTCTCCACCTCTCCACCTAGCAGCAGCAGCTTGTCCCATAGCACAAGCCCCATCTGGGAGTCAGTTTTCTCTGTAACCTGGATCGTTGGAGAAAACAAGACTGAATTCCAATCCCAAAGCCAATCAGAAGTGTCCTTTAGGCACACAGCCATCTCAAATTTTCCACTGCCAATTAGTACAATCCACTGGTAAAATATTTCACAAGCTACCAATCAAATCAAATAAACACTAGAGCTACTGTTTTGCCATCAGACCTCTATGACAGGAACACATTGGTATCATTCACACAGTCAGTTGTGACTAGATAGACTGACTTGAGGGCGATTTTTAGAAGGACGAGAAAGGCTTGAGACACACCTGTAGCTCTAGCAGGTGAGCTTTTAGACTAGTGAGAGTGGCAGTGCCTGGGGGAACCTCAGCCAGGAGGGTCTGTTTGTTTCTGTCCAACTGGACCCTAAATGCACTGCTGGAAGCTGGGTACCTGAGCGAAAAAGACATAATTGAAATCTACCACAGAATTGCCGCCATCATCAGTCGTCAGCATTTTCATGACTGTTATCATCATAAGCATCATCATTGTCGCAATTGCCACCGTCATAGTCATCGCTGTCATATTCCTCATCATCATAAGTGATTTGGCGGCCTATATTTCTTTCATAGGAAGAGTATTAGTATATAAATGAGTATTTGTATAGAAAATAATAATGATTGTACAATATCCAAGAAGTATCTTATGAACATCGAACATGGTAGCATAAACCAAAATCATAAGTGTCTTTCTTTGGTTTTCCTGGCAGTTATAGAAGGGAAAAGGATTTTTTTAATCCTTGGGAAGCTTGCATAAAATACGTGGCTGTATCTGTAAACTGCGTGATTGCAAGAGCCAAAACACGGGCGTGCTTAGATAAAGAAGTCTTAGGGTTAGGGTTAAAAACTGATCACCCTTTCTCCTGAAAGAGCCACAAAACACGGGCGTGCTTAGATAAAGAAGTCTTACCTCTCCAACACTTCCAGTGTGGTGGAAGATTCTACCTGTGGGACAGTCTCAACGACCGCGTGCTTAGCCACATGTTCGGTCTCCACCGGAGGCTGTCGTTGGAAGTAACTCTTTGAATCAACCTTCTTCTGATCCTGGGCATGGAGGTCATAGTGAGTCTGGCCATGGGCTTGGCTGTCATGGGGAACCTGGGTGTGGCTCTTGCCCTCAAAGGGAGTCTGGCTACGGACATTGAAGTGAGTTTTGGCGTCAGAATTGTGAACTTGGTTGTGGACGTCGTGGTGAGTCTGAGAAAGGTCATTGTTGTAAAACTGGGCATGGACCTTGGTATGGTGGGCCTGAGCGAGCCCGTGACCTTGTGGTTGGACGTTGACCTTTTTCTGGGACAACTGGGAGTTAGCTAGGACCTCTGCGTAAGTACGAGCTCGTGCTTGGGGTTCCACCTCTGTTTGTGTCTCGGAGGAGAGCCTGGGTATTGGTGGACAGGTGGGGTTTCGTCTGACCCCAAGAGAGCTGAGTATTCCAACAACTTCCTGGAGTAACAAAGACCTCATGTCAATTAATCTTCAACTGTCAATCCCAGACCAAGAGAGAAAAACTAATGTGGAACATTGGTTCTCAGTTATCTGTGCCCTTATTCTACTTATGGTAAAGTAATCAAATGGAAATACAGTACCCACGGAAGAAGGAAGGCCTTTCAGCCCCACTGTGGTGATATGTTACCACAGAAGCTGAGCAAGATGGGAGCACAGACGGCGACTCACCCGGCACTGTGCATCAGCCTGCCGGACCCTCTTCTGGATTCCTGAGACACTGAGCAGCCTCAGTCCTGAACGCTCCTGCACTGCCATAATCGCAGCCGCCAAGCCCTGCTCCCCCGCTGCCATCTGGTCCTGAAGCTCCTGACCTCGAGACAGCAACGTCTGGGGGACCCCGATTGAATCAAAAAGAGCAAGCTGGAGGAACTGTAGTGATCCACCAGCAAAAAAACACAAGAGGCCGATAACACAACATAAGCTTCGACAATGTCCTGATATGGACATGGATTGGGCTAACTGTGGGCCACCCCTGAGGCTTCGGCTGGACTCTCCCACGCTTACCCCAGCCTTGAGGTCCTGACTGTGGCCCATCCCCTGGAGCTCCTGCTGAAATTCCCTGGTCTCCTTCTCCCAGAGCTTCCACTCCTCCAGCCTGGCCTCCAACGTCACTGCGGCACGCTGTAGATCCTTACAGCTGCGCTCTTTCCTGCACAGCGTCTGCCTCACCTGCGCAGATCAACACGTAGACCAGTTAGGGGGTGCCTTCCCCAACATGCAATCAGCTAGGTGGAGCCCACAGGGGAAGCAGGGAGCAAGTCAGCCCCTTACCTTAGGAAGTGAGCGTGCAATTTCCTGGTGTGTTTCAGTTTGCCATTCTGGGGACTGGCTAAGAGAGTCAAAATCCACTTCCTTTAACTTCCGTTCCACAAGCTGGAAAACAGTGACAAGGGGTCACTATATATATATATATATACACACACACACACACTTTCTTTTCCAACAGGTTTTAATAGGAGAGCATTGTGAGTTGGGGAGAAACTCCTTGAATGAATACCCCTAACCCTAACCCCTTCCAATACCTGCAGCCTCTTCCTGTAGATGCACAAGGACACTGGTGACACCTCCACTGGCTGCGACATCAGCTGGGCAGACTCCTGGACCAGGGCCTGAATGGCAGTGGGGCTTGTCAGGCCACAGGGTGAGGAGGCTCCGGCCTGGGATGGGGGAATCGGGTAACAGGGCAGTACAGAACACAGGTGAACCACAGTCCAACCCTCCTCCACACTGAAGATCTGGAGGGGAGGCAACCACAGCAGGTGTGATGTGTGTGGGCAGGTGGACGGGAGAGGGGTGCTGAGGAAGAGATTGCTTCAACACCAAGCCACGAGTGGGAGACAAAAGAGCTTGAACACAATGCTCAGGATAGGACGGATGAAGCACAAACGATATAGACTCACCCGCAGGTCCAGCTCAGACACAGACAAGTCTTTGGAATACTGCAGGAACTGGGTCACATCAGTCATGACTGAGCTCTCATCCAGGTCACTGTTGTCGATGTCTTCAAAAGCAAGGAGAAACGGAACAGTAACCTCCCACTTCCGAGGACCTCAGAGGTTCAACTTCAGTTTCAGACAGGCAGTAGTAACTATTGAATTTACAGCCTTAAAGTTGTCAAAGGTGGCAAGGATGACCATGCTGCTCCTTAGGCAACCAGCAGGGCGAGCCGATAACATGAGGAGCAGAGCTTATGATAACACGAGGAGCAGAGCTTATGATAACACGGGGAGCAGAGCTTATGATAACACGGGGAGCAGAGCTTATGATAACACGAGGAGCAGAGCTTATGATAACACGGGGAGCAGAGCTTATGATAACACGGGGAGCAGAGCTTATGATAACACGAGGAGCAGAGCTTATGATAACACGGGGAGCAGAGCTTATGATAACACGGGGAGCAGAGCTTATGATAACAGTTTGTGCACTCACAAACACACACACACACACACACACTCAGACACACACACAAGCACACAGACTCACTCACTCACAAGTCTCACACACACACACAAACACACACATTCACTCACTCACGAGTGAAACACACACAGACACACACACGCAAACAGACTCCCTCACTCACTCACAAGTCTCACGCACATGCACATGCACATGCACACACGCATGCACGCTCACTCACTCATTCACTCACAGAAAGACAGACAGACAGACAGACAGAGGGCCACATTCTCATGACTTTAAGGCGGGAAAACACTGGTACCCCCAAATAGAAGCTCAACTGACTCACCACCACTGTGTGGGATAAAACCTGTCGTCACATGACCTTCCTGTGCCCATTCACAGCTGTCACCCTCCATTCTCTCAAAACGGAAGACAGAGGCCAACCTGCTCTTGACACAGCAACAGCGAGATCTGCCCAGGTTAACTGGCAGCAGTGATCTCCTTAATCTCCCCCTGAGCTAGGTCTGGCCTTCTGTTTTTACTGCTGCTGACAGCTCTGGCCATGTTTTACTCACAGTGGGCCAAGCTCCAAAGGGCCCTGGGAGAGGGGATGTAGGCTGTCTGAGATACAGCGCCCACCACTGACTACACCGCCTGCAATGCTTCCTTCAGTAATTCATTTTGGTATATTTGATGAAAGTGTCCTGGAGGGCCACAGTAGTGTCTGCAGGGCCCCTCAACCCAGGTCCTGTAGAGCCACAGTATGATGGGCCTGCTGATCTTGTTGTTTTTATCATGCATTTGGCAGTCATATTGTACGTTAAAGAAAGGACGAAAACACAAAAGCGTGTAAAGTAAACAGCATTTAGGAGCTATTCACTTTGCTCTGCCCCGCCCACTGTCTGCCCCACCTACAAAGAGAATACCTGAACACTAACTGATCATGCTCAGACAAGGCTCTTGCCTACCTCTGTGCCTACAGGGTTTTTTCGACATGCAACACAAAGAGCTAGCGATTGGCACATGGTGGGTGAGCATACCGAGGTATTTGAGGGGGAATATGGCCGCCAGGTTGACTATAAATTGCTCAGCTATAACAGTGTTGTGCTGTGCAATAGGGCTGCTATTTTACTCTGGGGATGGCGAGAGGCAGAAACACCCAACACAGCTGGGTGTGAATCCCTTTGTGTCCCAATCCAGGCTCCTGGAGCCCTTTCTCCTGAAATGACAAACACCAGCATCTGCTCTTTAATGCCAAGCTGGCAGAAGTCCACACCCATTCCCTTCCCCCTCGGGTCAAAGCACTCCTTCCACGAAACCCAAAACCTCGACCGTTGTCCCATCCAGCAGCCCGGTCATATCTACACCAGGCATCTCGGGCAGATTGAGCTTTCTGGGTAAAAAGACGACGTGGATTGTCCATCGCGGCTGGAACAACACCAGCGTCGTATTCCCCTTACCTATAGACCTGACACTGTGATTACGGGCACTGTTCTGGCCACACACAGACCACTCAACAAGACACCTGCACATCTCTGCATAGCACAGGGCCGGAATAGCACTGCAAGGCACTTCAACAAACGCTTACTAAATAAAACACCTTACTCAGAACTCATCTTCCATGGATCCATTTCTAAAAGAGTCAGCAAATTTGTGTTTAGTGGCACAGCTTGTGAATATAAACTTGTAGAATAATGGAATGCAAATTTATCTCTAAAACTAGAGTAAAAATAACAACCAATCCTACTTACGGTAATTAAAAAAACAGGAGTGTTAAAAAACAGGTGAAATCTGCTGATTGAGAGAAATCTGCTGATTGAGAGAAATCTGCTGATTGAGTGAAATCTGCCAAACTTGCTGAAGGGAGCCGAGATGCTCTGCCAGCTGAAGTTCTGTCGCTGCTATTAGGGCATCTAAACACATGGCATGATTCAACAGGCAGTTTTTTACCATGGCTAATCATATTTACTAAACTTCCTGTAGCTATTTGAAAATCGAGTCAAGTATCCAGTCTCTGTTTACATGTGTGCATGAATATTCGAAGCGCTTAACTTCAGACAGAACTGACTGCCCTGGACTAACCGCACAGAACTGACCGCCCAGAACTGACCGCACAGGACGGACCGCCCTGGACTGACCGCCCTGGACTGACCGCCCTGGACTGACCACACTTTAACGTCAGTGCTCCAAGTCAGAGTGGATCCCGAAGGAGATCTGTGCTCAGTACAACCCAATTTGCTGTTTCATGCAAGAAGAATGACATCACAGCCAACCAATAATTTGCATGCAAGAAAAATAACATGAGTAGAGATTCCAGCACACCGACCACCTCGTTGTCACAGCAGACATTTCCAAAGCCTGGCAACCATGCACCGGGCCAGCCAAGCCCACCTTGACAGTCGACTTGGCTACAGACAGACCGCCCGCCAAACTAGGACACTCTGCTCCCAATTAGCACCGTGCCATTAGTGAGAGAGCCAGCCAGTTTATTCTGCTGCTGATTGTCAATAGACATACAGGAGCCTTTAGTTAAACCATAATGGAACACAAGAGAAAGATCAATCCCACTTCTTCTCTATGGCCCCGATGAGCCTTTTGCTACGATCTGTTCCCTGCTGAGCACAAAACCACACCCCATCCCCTGGCTCCTCCCTGACTGACAGCCTATATCCGAGCAGGTGGTAGCACGTTAAACTCCTTTATAAGAATAACACATCGTTTCAGCTGTTACTTAACCTTCACAACAGACCGTGAAATGTGTACTGGAATACACTGTGGCTCGACTTGCCACATTGTCCAGTTTATAGGGAGATACCCAAACCCATACCCCACCCCACATCTCCCATACCCCACCCCACATCTCCCATACCCAACCCCACATCTCCCACACTCCACACCATGTCTCCCATCTCTGACATGTGCGGGAGGAGAAGGGAAGTTGCTGTGTGAGGGAATCGCCAAGTGGAAGATGGAAATTTTGCTGATGTAACTGGACAAGCCACAGCAAACCCCTTCCCTTTAAAAGACAAAACCCCTTCCCTTTAAGAGACTGCTGCTTTCATTGAGCTGAGATAAACAGACACAGTTCTGTTCTTTACCCAAGCTATAGAAAACCCATCCTGCTCCAGGGGAAATGCTGGCAGGATCAGAAACTGCCTGTTAAATAAACTCTGTTAGCAAAGCCGCTAGTCCCCGCTACGCCCCTCTCCACTATCATCAAGCCGGATAACTTAGGTGGTGGGTGACTGACCTTGCAGCAGCATGTGCACATCGTCGATGTCCAGTGGGACGGCCCCCTCCTCTTCCGAGACGCTGCCTGATGCCATGTTCCCCGAGAAACTCAGGTCCAGGGCAACATCCCTCGCAGCAAGCCAGCGCCTTAGAAAGGCAGAGGAGACACTTGGTTACATGACACCCTTAGCCAACTGACAGACACACACACACGGCCAAAAACATCTCAAGCTGCTGTCTATTCAGGTATAGGCTGGATAAAAAAACCACTCCCGCTACAGCTGCCCATCTCCATTCACTTTCTCTCTCTCCCTAGATCCCCAGGGTTCCTGGAGCAAAGTGCTTAAAATGAATAGATTCAGTGTCAACGCCAGCATTTTTACACACATTTATTGGACAGAGGGAAGGATAAACCAGAAACATTTCTTCTCCTTTCGGAAGAATTCAGTCCAGCCTTGACCTTAATCAATCATGCGAAGGACCAATAAAGAGCCTTGTGATCACATGATCTGAAGGGATGACATCAGTCGTTTCAGACAAGCATCCTGAACAGGAGGTGTGCAGGTACCGCTGCTGTAGAAGAGGTGTGTTCCAACGGCTTTACACAGAAGTTGTTCACTGCAATACAAACTGGTTTCACCAGTCAAAATCCCCAAAGACTGTAGGGTGGTTTTTTTTCTTTATATTGTAGTATTTAGTGAGTACATCAGTTTTCCCAATTTTCAAAAGAGCTTTGTGTGCATGCCACACAGGTTGTTCCTACACACAGAGTTGAAATGTCCCATGGGTTCCGGCCACGGCAAAGTTTCTGGTCTTCAGTGCCACAGGAAGAGAAGTTCTCATGACTGGAAGGCCTTCGAATCACTACATACCGTTCTTCTATTGCTCTTTCATCTGTGGGCTGTTGCCCCCATACGTTCATACAGGGATAATCTAATCTTCTTGCTGATCCTATGATGTAAATCCGTTTATTGTTCCCTGGCGCGCACGCCTCAGTTACGTTCCGTGTCTACCCTCAGCCCAGACACACCTGGTCTCGTAAGTGCAGCCCTGGTCTCGTAAGTGCTGGGTGCGGTCGCCATCGGCATGTATAAAATGGTCAATAAAACAGACTGGGAACCACAGTCTTTCAAACCATGGGGCTGCTCATCTATCTGCCAGAACACGCCACAGGATCAATCGTGAAAACAACGCCAGTCAATTCATCTAAAAGTGGAGTGTCAGAAGGGAGAAAGGGTCGCAATTTATGAATAATAAAACATTCTGAATCCATGGCAACAGTGATTTGTTTATCCAGCAGGTACTTTTTGTGGTTCCAAAGACCCCAACACATTGGGGCGAGTCCGCTATAGATTTTCAGGAACGGTGTTGATTTTTAGGAACGGTGTTGATTTCTAGGAACGGTG
Source organism: Hiodon alosoides (assembly GCA_025775065.1). Classification (NCBI taxonomy): domain Eukaryota; kingdom Metazoa; phylum Chordata; class Actinopteri; order Hiodontiformes; family Hiodontidae; genus Hiodon; species Hiodon alosoides. The sequence continues at coordinate 11,940 of JAOYSI010001246.1, forward strand.
TTGATACTAACCCCATTTTGTGCTGCACTGATTTTTAGATTCTGCCTGCCTTACCTGCTAGCCCTGCTCAGACTCAACATAGAGAAAACGTTCAGACCCAAACAGCCGATGCCTGATAGGAGAGACCAACCCCTTGGTTTTTCATAGAACCACATGCAAATTAAGTTGAATGCAACTTACCTTTCAGTAAGGCTGTTTTGGTAGTAGCAAGAATGGGCAAGACTGTGGCTAACCCGGTTAAATTAGAACAAGAATCGTACTGAACTGGGCTACATGGAAAACTATTGACCTGAACAACTGTGTACCCAGCAAACTAGCCTTAACGAAGTGTTCTGTCCGCACTTAGAGAATACATCAGTAAAGTAAACTTTACAAGTAAAGCATTACAAACTATGTCGGAGTGATTCTTCTAACAATGATTAACGAATTTCCCTGAGAGCGCAAGGGAAATGTTGCTCAGGGTTACATTGACAGAATCGCTAATAAAAATCACCCACTATTACACTTACTGGATATTACAAACTGGATAGCGAGGGAAGCGAGACGAGACCGGTCATGCCGTATATTCTCGTTAACCCCAGTCTCTTTAACTCGCTCATCCAATTCCACTGATTACCAATATTCATGCAACTGGATTTTAAAACCTAGTCTACAGATTCAAAGCTTTGGAAAACGGGCAACAATTTATTATAAACAGTTTATTTTACGGATTATTTGACAAACAAAAATAAAACATTGCTCCCCTAAGTATTGTTCCGCGCATACTTACAGTTTTGGCTCCTTTGAATGGACTGTGTTTAGTTCTGGTAAGAGGTTCGCAGACAGCGAAAAACAAAGTGTGAAATTCACAAGGTCCTGAATGTTGAACGGCGCGGTTAACCCCACCCACGCTGAACCGATATGTACATGTCCACACCTTCGAGGGAAAGTGAAATGCAAAAGTGCGCCCCATAGCTGGAATCTTACCGGCTACGTATGTGATACTGTTGGATCCGGTCCAGCGTCGTAGTCCGCGTCCTCCGCAGCTGTTCATAATTACGGTTATAATAATAAGTTAGGTTATTTAAGTGTATACTGAGTAACCATAATCATCACCGAAATCGTCATCATCAGCCGTCATTATAAGGATTTGTGTTTTTGTGGTGTTGACAGTGAAGCCAGGAACACCACAGTAGTAGTTTTTGAACATGAAACACCATCTGACCTTTTCTCAAATCTGCGTGCAGTGTGCAAGCGCGTGCACGCACACACTGAATAACATGATGCTGCTCGAATAGTAATAAAAAACGCCAGAAGTCTACACCGTTGACACAAAACATGCCATGGCAAGTATGGGCAGGGGTGGCGGTTCTGTTTGAATCTTACAGCAAGGAGGATGGGACGCGTGACAGTTTCCGTCTAGGCTGTTTATAAGCGCTGTTTTGATTGTCATTTCTTTTATAGTGCTTGTCATTTGTATTGGGGATCCTTTATTTCTTTAAGATTACCGATATTTATCCTGTTTGGATTTGGTTTCCACCAGAGTGATTACCTCATTAACCCACTATCCACCTACTTATCCACCATCCAATCAGCAGTTGTCAAATTTATTTTATATATATATAATCTTTTGATTAATATATATCCGCCTTGGGCTTATTATGTTATATGTAAATATCCAATATTAGGATCATAGCATGTATCCTTTAATTGCCTAAAGATCTGATGGAGTGTACTAGGTGCCATAGTCAATACACCGGTAGCCGATAACGAGAGTTGCCCTTGCTGCATGAGACACACGCCGTATGCTCCGTAGCAACGGGTCTCTCCGTCTATCAAGCACAACCGGCGGTATTCTGACACGCGGCCAAACGTGGCTCTGCAGACGTTCTTATGCAGTCACTGGAGTGGCCCAAGAGCCAGAGTACTGTACCCATGACAACGGAATCCCTCAGGACTAAATCTTGCCGGATTGTTGACTACTCGTAGCTGGAGAGATACTTGCACCCTTTGTTTCTATTTTGATTTAGCCATGTAATCATTTACTTTCTTCCTTAAAAAAAAACACCCCACTAGAGGTCACTGTTGTTCTATGCAAATGTATTTATCGCCTGCACATTTACCAGGATAATGTCCAGGGTTACAAAGGCTGCTAATAAGTAAGCTCCCAATGTAACCTCAGATGACTGGAAACACAGCTGTCATTTCTATTTAGTATAATGACTCTAAGTTTATTGTCCCCTCCTCGGTTACACACACACACACAAACCGAAATACAGCCACACATACACACTAACACAAACATAAAAAACACACACAAAAGACAGAACTGCAGAGATGGGATATGGCCTGGAGGTATAGATGAAGTGCTAAGATGGCTTTCTCTGCACACCTCCTCTTAGGCTAGCTGTAACTGTTCTACTCATTAAAGTAAGGGCCTGGTGTGTGATCAGGTTAGCTGTAACTGTTCTACTCATTAAAGTAAGGGCCTGGTGTGTGATCAGGTTAGCTGTAACTGTTCTACTCATTAAAGTAAGGGCCTGGTGTGTGATTAGGTTAGCTGTAATCCTTCATCTTTTCACCCAACACCAATGACCACAGTAAACTCAGACACCCAAAGACAGAGGGCAGGCAAGTTTTAATCAATCACACCTATTTACAAAACATGGATTTTTGGCACTGGGAGGCTGCCGTGACCAACAGCACGTTGTACAAAAGAAGTGACTTCCACTGAGCAAGAAACATACACAATTTAACATTTATGAGCTTCAAGTAATTGAAGTTTTTACCAGTGTTAAACCTGGCCTTTACAAACATTACAAAGAAATTGCATAGAAAATACAGGCGACAGAGTAAGGGTTCTGCAACAAATCAGGCACACAATAGACAACTCCGTTTTAACCCATAGAGTGCGTCTTCCTTGTACCACCCAACAGAACTGAGACTTTACATCGCGGCTGGATGTTCCTGAGTTCACTTAAAACTAATGACTCTTGGTTCTCCCCGGCATCCAACCCAGCAAGGCAAACACTGAATACCACAGACAAAGTGAGAAATAAGGAAATATTGCACTGTACCAATGGGGCTCGTATCACGCGGTGGTCTGCAGGAGCGCCTTGTCGAAACCCACAGGTTGACAAGGAGCCAAATGGAAAGTTAGATGCCTCTGAGCAGTCGACAGTTCAAGACTTTGAATCCGAGCCCAAGGGCTTGTCAAAGTGTGAGGTGTGGGTGGGCCTCTCCAGACAGGGCCACTATTAAAGAGAATACCCACCCCCTCAATTTCACAAAAATATCATAGGAATTAATCACCCTCTGCCAAAAAGGTATTTTTTGTAAGTCTGAACACTGTGTTAACTTTGTGCACCATAGAGTAATCAGTACACACTGTAAGTGTTAACTTTGTGCACTGCAGTGTAATCCAGCACACACTGTAAGTGTTAAATTTGTGCACTGCAG